>JASANB010002327.1:0-97016 GCA_030248155.1 Sabatieria punctata
GGCTTATACGTGCGATGCCACAGAATTTTATTTGCTGTTTAGAAAACTAACTGTATTCAGCATCGAATTAACCCATTAATTTGGAAATCGGAATGTACCCCTTTTTCGCTATTTTGCATTTTATGCTACATACTCACAGAAGGTGGTCAACTGTAGATCAACAGTTTTCGGCCCATAACTCATCGACCGAGAGGCGCACTTCAAAATATTCTACATCATTCGATTCGCCATTAATTTCTGCGTCAGATGCGCCATCAGTGTTACTCTACTTGAATTTTTAGTGCCAAAATTTGGATCTTTTCCTTTTCCGTAGTTGAACTTAACTAAACAGGCGTTATGTTACACTAGGTTTTTTGTGATTTCTAACGCATAGCTGTGTGTTTGTTCAATAGGCTCTCATTCTATTGTTTAGAATGCGTTTTTAAACTAAACTTAAAAGTCCACTTGCCAGTGTACTTTTCCCAGACAATTAAAAAGCAGAAGATTGATAACTGGCGCCTGTCTAAATGATGCAACTACACCTTCTCCTTTGGGTACGGTTTTGACCAAGGCGCCTGATGTGAAACACATGGCGCAAGTATCTCAGCAAAGTGCTCAGTCAGCATACATGTAACAGCTCTGGGCCGACCTGGGGGAGGGTGGGTTTCCTCAGGTGGGGGGTCGAGGGAGGGTTTCGCCCAGACGGGGAGTCCCAAATTTCAAAAAAGCTCCAAAACGCCTGGAATGCGTTTTTAGCACTTTTTTTCAGTAGGGACGCTAAAAATCGCAATTTTAGGCTGCCAAATAGCGTTTTATAGCTAAAAACAAGCAAAAAATGAAAAAGAATGGCTTCCAAAAACACCGATTTCTCATAAATATTAGCAGTGGAAACGCCAAATTCGGTTTCCAAAGGCTTTTCAAGTGAATTTTAGCCTAAAAATTAGTGATTTCTGAGCCAGTTTGTTAGTACTGGGAGTCACTACTAGTACTTGTATTTTTGGTCGGCGGGGGGTCACTTAACCTCTCCAGGGGGGACGGGGGTGGTGAGTGAGGGGGGTTTGGCTTTTTCAGCTAGGGGGTTACCCCCAAACCCCCTAGTACATGTATGTCAGTCAGTATTCAAGAACCCACAACCGCGTTCTAAGCAAAATGATCACATCTTTCGATTCTGATTGGTACAGTAACTATTTGCCCTGTTCTGTGTATAGCTAGGATACCTGGTCCAAGTGTGATCAACAAACCATGTACACGTAGTTAACATAACGTGCAGAAAACGTCAAACCAATCAAATTTCCTTTTTGGCAATGACCAGACAAGAATGAAAGCACTGTTGTATTAATTCAGTAAGCTTAGTTTGTATATGGAAAAGGAAAAGATCCACATTTTTGCACTAAAAATTCAAGTAGAGTAAACACTGATGGCGCATCTGATGCAGAAATTAATGGCGAATCGAACGGTGTAGAATATTTTAAAGTGCGCCTCTCGGTTCATGAGTTATGGGCCGAAAACTGTTGATCTACAGTTGACCACCTTCTGTGAGTGTGTACCATAAAATGCAAAATAGCGAAAAAGGGGTACATTCCGATTTTCAAATTAATGGGTTAATTCGATGCTAAATACAGTTAGTTTTCTAAACAGCAAATAAAATTCTGTGGCATCGCACGTATAAGCCACAAATAATCAAAAACCTAAGCTAATGATTGCTAATATCACTAAGGAAAATAAGTAGATCGAACTTTTTTCACTAAACGTTCAAGTAGAGTCTAACAATAACAGTGCATCTGATGCAGACATTGATGGCGAATCGAATGGTGTATTCAATTTTGATGTGCGCCTCTCGGTTCATGAGTTATGGCCGAAAGCCGTTGATTGACAGTTGGTGGATTTGAGTGAGTGGGCACCATAAAATGCAAAATAGCGAAAAAGGGGTACATTCCGATTTCCAAATTAAGGTGTTAATTCGATGCTAAATAGAGTTAGTTTCTAAAACAACAAATAAAATTCTGTGGCCTTTCAGGTTTAGACTATGAAATCGGTCAAAACCCCAAAAATTTGTGCTTATGAAAGTATAAATTTAAAACTTTCTGGTAAAAAAATTTATTGCATAAAATAAGTTTATAGTTTACCTGATGCAGAATTTCCTGAGCAATTCAATGGTGTGCTTAGTTTTACAAAATGTTGTATCGTTCAGAAGTTATGGTCGGGAAACCAATTTTGGCGTTTTCCCATCGTTTTTCAAAAGAGGGTGGGAAATTGAAAAATTCAAATGTGGTTTCTTACTATGTGAGGCAAGGGCTATCCAACGATATATAAAGTTCAAAGATCCAACAAAGTTGGGGCAACTGTACCTATGGGAAGTTGGTATTTTCAGAAATCACGTCTTAAAAACCACTATTTCTTGTCAATGTTCAAACGTTTTAAAAACCACTATTTCTTGTCAATGTGGACGATGAATCCGATTGTGACATTCGTTCTAGCCGTCAGTTGTTCGCTGGGCTGTTAAAGCCCGCTATTGGTTTAATGCAGTGCGGTTGCTTCAATTTGGAATTTATAACATAATCACAAGCAGGCTTCTAGGGGCATTTTTGTGCAAACTCTCCTGAAAGCAACCCCAAAAAGCCATCTACATCCTGACCTTAATTTGTGCAGCCGAACATGGACTTAAGTCTGGGGGTTTGCCAAATGATGACAACCGATGACAAAGGGGAGGGGATTGGCCAATTATGAATTCACTTTTGTCTCATAGGGGAATTTTGAGAAATTATCATTCAAAAATGCATTCAAAAATGCATTCAAAAGGCATTCTTGTCATAATTAGAGCACTGTACAGGCCGCCCGGCAGAGAATTTTGGCTGGGGTTTGTTCCGGTTGGAGCCTGCCCAGGATGGATTGGGTTATTTTTTTATATCTAGGTTGTACTTTAGCCAAATCAAGCTTTTCTTCAAATCTGTTTTATGTTTAGGTTAGGTTGCTTCATTAGAAATGATTCTTTTCTACATACTGTACTGTACGTAGTTCTCGCAGAAGTGATTTTCAAACAGTACTATATGTACAGATATGGTTGTCCCCCTCTCTCTGAGATGCACATACACTGTATGTGTGAAGCGTCATTTAGATGCTAAACTGTGCCGGTCCTCCACTCCACAGTACTCAGATACCCAAACAGGTTCGATTCCAAGCTTTGTTGAATCTGTTTTAAGGCATACCTATTCTGTGATAGCGAGTATAACCAAGTGAAAGAACTGCATCAGCTGCCTCAGCTGTGGAAATAACAGCTAATCTTCCCACCACCGTCGGAAAGCTGGCAAAGTACTGTTGTGAGGAAGCCGAGGCCTTGCAGTAGAGCATCCCTTCATACCATGTCGATTGAGCAAGAACACTGATAAGACAGGAACGCGTTGACACAATAAACCCGCCACCCAAATTTTGGCATTTGCATTCCAGGGAACCATTGTTGCACATTGCATGGTGTCTGTCGAATTTTAGTCCACCTTCACAACCATGCAGAGTACCAACGCCTGGAAAGGGGACATGTAAAAACAATGCCAGATGAACAGTTACTTACCGTTGGCACAGGTGTAGTAGAATTCTGAACAAATGGCGATGGCATACGCTCCATCGCTTCTATCTGTGCAGTTGAGGCCGCAGTTCTCGGTGTCATCGATTGAGCCTTCCGGACAAAAACAGCGAGCTGTTAGGTTATGGTCTGGTACGCAAATTTTTGGAGCTGGACATGAAGTGTTCGTGCAGGTATTATCTGGAATAATGCACAATTATCACCTAACGAATAAACCAACAAGCAAACAAATAAATTAATGACTCATGAATGAGCAAATGAATGAATTTGACAAACGGACGGACGGACGGACAAACAATCGCGTCTCGGCCATGGGTAGTTTACGCTATCCCGTGTGTCACGGCGGCCCCGGCACCCGTGGAAGCGGTGTGTTTGTGGATTCGAAACCTGTCGAGGCGATGGGAAGTAGTCGACACAAAACCCAACCCAGGACTCGAAAGTCAGCAATGGAAAGTAGATAAATGGGGACCAAACCTTAGCTGTCTTGCACCCACCGACAGCAAAAGGGGAGGGTTGTTGTTAAGGAGGCTGCCGGACCTTGTGTCTCTTCCTGCTCTATAGCAGTTGGCTACTCCTAGTCCAAAAAGGACAAAAAGTTACAACAACATTAATCAGTGGAACAGTCTTACTCAAAATCAAGTTGCAACTCGCTCATACGGCGCTTTTAAGAAAAATGTTTCGGTTAAAGATTTTAGTCTAGGGTTTGGGTAAGAGCTCGAGAGCCACCGAGCCGTCTTTCATATCCGGTTATTCTGTCATATAGTCCTGGTCGTCCGTTTACTAACCCGTATTCATCTTATGTTATATACTAACACTTTCCTCAATTGAAGAAGAGAAAATAAATAAAATATAATAAGTAGTCAATTTTTAGTCTTGTGACGTCATAAAACCCCAAAAAATTAGTAGTTAGTGGTTAGTAGTTAGTAGTCACTACAAAATAGGTCTAGGTACAGTATTTAATTGTCATTGTCAACCGAGATCGGGCGGCCATCAGGCAGACATGTATAGTGGGGGGTCGGCGGAATCGGCCGATATGGTGTGCGTTGGACATCCCTATGGCCCCAAAGTAAAACCCTAAAACAGTTCCGCCCAACTCCCTCTGGGTACCCAGCAATGGCCATCCATGGTTCTCTATGATGAAGGCCATTTTCCATAGTAAAACTCCAAAACACCCCCCACGGAAATGACCTTTTCTCTGGGGGGCGAGCAAACTCAGACCCGTGCTATGCAGCGTTCGAAAGCTCACATCATGGGCTTTCAGAATCTGTAATAAAATTTATGGCGTTTTTTGTTGTTTCAAAAACAATCGATCGCGAAATATCCATTAATCACGATTTTATCAGTTTTCAGCAGCCAAATAAAATGGTTTGGCATGAAAATTTGATGAGCATACTAGGTTTTCTGACACGGCAAATTCAATGGCGTGATCCATTTGTGCATAGGACCATGTGATCAATCGATAGCCAGCAATGGCCATCCATGGTTCTCTCTGATGAGGGCCATTTTCCATAGTAAAACTCCAAAACACCCCCCATGGAAATGACCTTTTCTCTGGGGGGCGAGCAAACTCAGACCCGTGCTATGCAGCGTTCGAAAGCCCACATCATGGGCTTTCAGAATCTGTAATAAAATTTATGGCGTTTTTTGTTGTTTCAAAAACAATCGATCGCGAAATATCCATTAATCACGATTTTATCAGTTTTCAGCAGCCAAATAAAATGGTTTGGCATGAAAATTTGATGAGCATACTAAAGTCTGTTCAAAAATCTTTGGCGCTGGGTACATCCGGCAGTGTCCCGAATTTATGCGTGGTGTGAACCCCATACATGTATATATGGATCTGTTCCTCTCATCAACGAGACTACTATACTGTTCTCGAAATTTGCATATTGAACTTTAGTTAGAAGCAAGAAGCCTGACAAAAAAATCGACTTTTTTGGCGAAACCCCAATTTTTGTGCCGATACCAGATTCGCATTCCCCAACCTTCAGGCATCTCGAAAATACTACCATATATGGGTCTACGATCAACCCTACCAAAGTTACACTCGATTTTCCAACGCCGACAAGTGGTCAAAATTTTGTTCTCCCATAGTTAAGCACAATAATTCATTCAAGATCGAACACATGGGGGTTTTTCCTTCCAACCAATTTCACCTTCACGTTTCTATATTATTTCGGACATGCTAAATCCAGCGGTCACACTGGTTTTGCTCTACGACTTTGATTTTTGCTAGAAATTTGACCTCGAAGTTAGGGTGTACACCTGAATTTCAGAATGGCATAGCCCAACATATCTTGTGTGGCCCTGGTCAAAACCCCACATATGTACATATGGATCTGTTCCTCTCATCAACGAGATTACTATACTGTTCTCGAAATTTGCATATATCTACTTAGAAGAAAGGGCCTGACAAAAAAATCGACTTTTTTTGGCAAAGCGCCAATTTTTGTGCCGATACCAGATTCGGATTCCTCACCCTTCAGGCATCTCGAAACAAACCACTATATATGGTGTCGATGAACTCTACCAGAGTTTACAGTCTATTTTCTAACGCTGACAAGTGGTCAAAATTTTGCTCTCCCATAGTTAGCACAAAAATCATTCAAGATCGAACACGGGTTTTTTTCTTCCACCCAATTTCAGCTTCACGGTTTTATATTATTTCGGACATGCTGAGAGCGGTGCCACACTGCGTTTTTCTCTACGACTTTGAGTTTTGCTAGAAATTTGACCTCGAAGTTAGGGTGTCCACCTGAATTTCAGAAAGTGTTGTTGTCTTGTTGGGCTTAGAAAATCGACTGTAACTCTGGTAGAGTTGATCGTAGAGCCATATATAGTAGTATTTTCGAGATGCCTGAAGGTTGAGGAATCCGAATCTGGTATCGGCACAAAAATTGGCGCTTTGCCAAAAAAGTCGATTATTTTGTCAGGCCCCTTTCCTTTAAGCTAAGTACAATGTGCAAATTTCGAGAACAGTATAGTAATCTCGTTGATGAGAGGAACAGATCCATATGTACATATATGGGGTTTTGACCAGGGCCACACAAGATACGTTGGGCTATGCCTTTCTGAAATTCAGGTGTACACCCTAACTTTCCAGGTCAAATTTCCAGCAAAAATCAAAGTCGTAGAGCAAAACCAATCTGATCGCTGGATTCAGCATGTCCGAAATAACATAGAACCGTGAATCTGAAATTGATTGGAGGAAAAAAACCCCATGTGTTCGATCTTGAATGAATTTTTGTGCTTAACTATGGAAGAGCAAAATTTTGACCGCTTGTCGGCGTTAGAAAATCGAGTGTAACTTTGGCAGGGTTGTTCGTAGACCCATATATGGTAGTATTTTCGAGATGCCTGAAGGTTGGGGAATGCGAATCTGGTATCGGCACTAAAATTGGGGCTTTGCCAAAAAAGTCGGTTTTTTTGTCAGGCTTCTTGCTTCTAACTAAAGTTCAATATGCAAATTTCGAGAACAGTATAGTAGTCTCGTTGATGAGAGGAACAGATTCATATATACATGTATGGGGTTCAAGCCACGCATAAATTCGGGACACTGCCGGATGTACCCAGCGCCAAAGATTTTTGAACAGACTTTAGGTTTTCTGACACGGCAAATTCAATGGCGTGATCAATTTGTGCATAGGACCATGTGATCAATCGATAGCCAGCAATGGCCATCCATGGTTCTCTCTGATGAGGGCTACTGTTTCCCAGCAAGTTAATAACAAATAGCAAGTTAATTTAATTTTCGGCAAAATCGGGTAGCAAATAGCAAATTCCTAGCAAGTAAATTTTGGGCAAAGCGCCGCCTAGCAAATAAATAGCTAGTTTATTTCGGATTGAGGGAGCGAGAAATTTGCTAGGAATTTGCTAGCAATTTACTAGGAATTTACTAGGCTCAGACATATTCATCCACTATCCCTATCTTTCCGCGCTTGGCCTGGGACTACTGTTGTTTGTGTATACACATACACATTTACCATACACAAAAATACACATTGTTTTTTCAATGTGTATACACTTACACATACACATACACATTGAAAATTCGGATACACATTACCATACACAAACACTACTCGAAATGTGTATTTTTGTGTATGTGTATTTGACCAGGAAAAGTCGGTAAAATTTCGAACAGAATCGTAAAATTTCCATGTTTTTGCTACAGTAATATACGGTAGATATCCTGATAAAGCCTTCAAATGGCCTAAGTAACTCGATTTCAAAGCTATCCAAGGTTTAAAGCAACAGATATTGAGAGATTTGATTTTCTTAACATTTCTGGCTCAAAATCTTCCAAAAAATTTGCATTTTCAGTACAATACACATACACAATATACACAAAATCACATTGTTTTGTTGAATGTGTTACACAAATTCCATACACATTTGAAGGTAAATGTGTATACACATACACATACACATACACAAACGGAAAACCCAATACCAAACAACAGTACCTGGGACTGATGTGTGCGGATTTACATGTTGATTGTGCGAATATGTAAGTAGGGCTAATAGCAAGATGGAAAGTTAGTCACTAGGCTAGGCTGACAGTAGAGTCGGCAAATAGAAAACTACTGAATGTCACGGCAGCCAACTTTTTGGCTTAAGCACTGGCCTGGCCGGCGGTTTGGCAAATCGATGAGATTTCGGCCATTGGTCGGCGCGGCCCGGGCTGTTTACGCCCCCTCCCTAGCAACACGCTGATTGCTAAGGAGTAGCCGGCGGTCTGCGAGCTCGCTCGCACAACGAACGTTGCTTTAGCGTTTAGCCCCGTCCCCGTCCGTTTATTAGTAGGGTCACCTTGAGACAACAGTCCCTTGGGACGGCGTTAACTGCAATACACGTAGAACATTTCACAAAAAAACTACATTCATTTCGGCGGAAATCTGGCATATAAAAGGATCAACCACAGTAGAAATGTTATAAACGAAAACGAAAGAAAGTGGCGTTTCAAACCTGCGTTCCTTGCACAATAAGCACCGGAAAGTTTTACATCGAAAAAAGGGCAATAAACGCCCGCAGCGGCTCAAATTAGCCGGTCAGCTAATTAATTGCTGCTTACCTTCCCCGCGAGCGCTGTCGGCCGGCCGAGTTTTGGCCGCTTGCGCTGATTGGCCGAGCGAAAATGTGCACGATGCACAATTGTGCATCGCCGACCGCCGGTCTCCGCCCCAAGTTGGCCGCCGTGGTGTTCATGTTAGGGATAAAGTTACAGAAAATTCATGGTGCTGCTCTTCCTGCTGTTGGTTGTTGAGCTCATTGAAACTGAGATACAATGTATAGTTTAGATTTTAAACGGTACCGGAGTTTTCCACTTATCAGACAAATAGGAAAATGCCCAAATGGGTCACTTTTCACGCCCTTTTGAATACCATGATCTTATAATAACTAGGGGTGGTCTTATAATCGGAAAATCTCGAAGGCATGATTTGGTTGAGCGAAAAATTTGTAACAAATTCTAGCAAATTGATAGCAAATAGATAGCAAATTTCTAGCAAATAACAAGTTAATAACAAATTAAATTTGAAATTGCAGCGTCTAGCAAGTAAATAGCTAGTAAATAAAATTCCCGAAAGTTACAAGCAAGTTAATAGCAAGTTAATTAGAAAATAAATTAACTGGGAAACAGTAGATGAGGGCCATTTTCCATAGTAAAACTCCAAAACACCCCCCACGGAAATGACCTTTTCTCTGGGGGGCGAGCAAACTCAGACCCGTGCTATGCAGCGTTCGAAAGCTCACATCATGGCTTTCAGAATCAGTTAAATTTCGGCGTTTTTTGTGTTTCTATGATCGCGAATTCCTTATCCATTTTATTTTCAGCAGCCAATAATGGTTTGGCATGATTTGAAGAGATATAGGTTTTCTGACACGGCAATCATGGGTGATCCATTTTGATAGGACTGTTAACGTAGCCAGCATGGCCATCTTGTTCTCTTGATAGGGCCATTTTCCTAGTAAAACTCCAAAACACCCCCCACGGAAATGACCTTTTCTCTGGGGGCGAGCAACTCAGACCGTGCTATGCAGCTTCGAAAGCTCACATCTGGGCTTTCAGATTTGCATACTTTATGGCGTTTTTTGTTGTTTCATAATCGATCGCGAAATTCCATTAATCACGATTTTTCAGTTTTCAGTACTGTTTCCCAGTTATTTTTTTCTAATTACTTGCTTTAACTTGCTTGTAACTTCAGGATTTTTTTACTAGCTATTTACTTGCTAGACACCGTATCTATTAATTTGTTATTAACTTCTTTTGCTTATTTGCTTTATTTCTTAATTTGCTAGAAATTTTTCGCTCGACCAGCGATGCTCGAGTTTTCCGTATAAGACCACATACAGCAGTTATTATAAGTTCGTGGTTTTCAAAGGGCGTCAAAAGTGACCATTTGGGCATTTTCCTTTTGTCTTGTAGTGGAAAACCCGTACCGTTTAAATCAAAACTATACTTGATTGTTTAACGCTGACAGAACAAGGAAGAGAATGAAATTAATTAGTTTATCTAACGTGCACACAATCTCCATTTAATTTTTTTTGCGATCTCTTCAGTAGAGTCTTTGTTTCCGTCTGGCTTTGCCCTACTTAGTAGGGTGGTACCAACCTTGGGTCCTTGCCCAACTGAGACTAGTCCCAGGCCAAGTGGGGTAGGGTAAGGGATATTTTGAGTGACGTATATTTGTAAATTAGATTCCTAGCAATTTCTCGCTCCCTCAATCCGAAATAAATAGTATTTATTTGCGGCCTTGAAAATTAAGTTCGCCCGAAAATAAATTAACTTGCTATTTGTTATTAACTTGCTGGGAAACAGCAAAGACGTATGTAGCGCTGGCCCTTGTGGCATACACGCAAAGTTTTATTATCCTAAAGACAGAAAGACAATCGGTAAAGCGCACACAAACCTGACACACACAACAGACCGACAGACCGTTTGCGGATCAGCCAATGAACAAAACGGACACCGTCAAGAAATCAAGTCCACATGTATGCTTACTATGTAGGTTGAGGTGTTGCCTGTACAAGAGACCACTAGCAACTGTAAACACACAAGCAATACACACGTAGACTATACTGGAAAACGATATAGTGATTTAGTTCTGCATTATCTATTCAGTTTGAAGGTACTATGAAGAAACGGTAAAAGCAGTGGATGTAAGTACCATCTACCATTGTATGGAAAGGAGAAAAAGTATATATATGCTGCCACTAGGAGTGTACACAATAAACAAACAAATAAACCTGGCCTGGTCAGAAAACTCTTGCATCGAAAGTGCTTAACACTTAAATTGGAGGTTTTTGGCTGCAGTATAAGAGTCGAATTTCACCGAACCAAAGCAAACTCCTGAAGTGTGAAAAGGGGTGCATGTTGCGTGTCATACAAGCGTACTTGTCCAAGAATTAAAGAAATTCGGCTTTCATATTTTACGGGAACAATCGATTTTTTGATGCACATTAATTCTAAGCAAAAACAAGATGATCTCGTTACATTTCGTTTGAGCAGACTCGTTTAAGGTGAGCGAGTTTAGCCAGCATACTACGATTTTCTCCATTTCTAATATGGTTTTTGCCTCAAAATAGTTTACTAGAGGCATGCTCAGCTTTTTCCAAAGTTTGCGTACACTTTCCAATCCCATTTTGAGGCAAAAGTCATGATAACAACATCATAAAACTCAGAACATGAAAAATATTGCAGTGTAGTCGACTCGCTCACTTTAAACTCTTACTGTACCCAACTCAGTGGTTTGTTTCTAGCCGTCGACCAACCAATCGATCGGCCATTGCGCGCTCTTTCGAGCGAGAGCGAACGCTAAAAGATCCGTCCGTTCAAACGAAAGCTGAAAGTAAATTCCGGTTTTTTCTACCAACGTGTGCATGAAAATTCGAACATTAATTTCTCGAAACAGAGACAAAGTCCACAAACGGAAAAAGAGGGTTACTTTGAGGGACATTTAAGAAACCTACACTGAAAGTTTGGTGGAAAATTTCGAGGTACCTTTTTTTGCAAAATTCGATTTTTTGCCAGAACCCAAAAAATTATAATTCGCGATCTCAACCTTGGCCGATCCTCTTAAAATTTTATAGGTAAAACACCCAATATACCTATCATTATTTCTGAAAATATCAGCCCGATCTGTCGAAGCACACGGTAGAAATAAAAGAAACACCGAATTTGGCTGGAAAAACATGTTTTCGGCCCTAATTTGCATATTAGTGACAGGCGAGTGAAAATATTTGTCGTGTGTTATTTTCTACCATAGACCTATCAATTTATCAAATAAAAACTATAGGTCAGAATTTTTCATGTTCCGCGACCTGCCCCGGTTTTATAAAATGTGGCTCTTAAACTCCGGGTTTTAGCCGAAAAATCGCTCAAAATGCCAATTTAGGCTCGAAAGGTAGCTAAAATCAGTTTATAAATAAGGAATAAATAAATATTGAAAAATGAAACAGGAAAACCGCTTTTAATGGCGAAAAAGTTTTCAAAATCAGTGAAAGCACAGTTAACAAAAATACACAGAAAATTCTGTTTCTAAATGGCTAATGTCTATGATATGACACAAAAAATTGCAGAAATTACTGACTACAAATTCAAATTTAGAAGGTATTTCGTAGACTTTAAAACTGGACCGTAACAAAAACTTTAAATATAGGGAGGGTATTACCAGAGGTAATTGTTTTAAATTAGTAGTAAACAAAAATCGTATAAACGCCAAATTAAATTTCTTTGCGAATCGGTTAGTTAATCGCGTCTTGGCCATGGGTAGTTTACGCTATCCCGTGTGTCACGGCGGCCCCGGCACCCGTGGAAGCGGTGTGTTTGTGGGTTCGAAACCCGTCGAGGCGATAGGGAAGTAGTCGACAAAAAGCCCAACCCAGGCCGTCGAAAGTCAGCAATGGCAAGTAGACAAATGGGGACCAAACCTTAGCTGTCTTGCACACACCGACAGCAAAAGGGGAGGGTTGTTGTTAAGGAGGCTGCCGGACCTTGTGTCTCTTCCAGCTCTATAGCAGTTGGCTACTTCTAGTCCGAAAGGACAAAAAGGTGCAACAACAACAAACAAACAAACAAATGAATGAATAAGCAAATGAATGGAGAAGCGAACGAACGAACGAACGAACGAACGAACGAACGAACGAACGAACGAACGAACGAACGAACGAACGAACGAACCACTGAACAAACCATCACGTGAACAAATAAAGAAAACAAATAACAAAGAACAAAAAACAACCAATACCGCATTCGATTTCATTAAAAATTAGAAAACTGCGACCTAATAACAGCCGCCTGCGAAGGACTTTTCTATGGCGCACTTCGTACCATTTTTAATCTAATAACTCGCGCTACAAGAAAAAGTTTACGCTAAAACGGCGATAGCATGACCGGATGCGATAAATTACGCAAAAAATCGCACTTGATTTCATAATTAGAGAAATTCGGGTTTAAAACAATTTGTTGTGAGAGCCGCGCATTTAGTATTTACGTAGCATTTGGTTTGAACGGGGACTGATTTTCTGTGGTGCGATTTACGAAGATGCAACCCATAAATCCACTATAAGGCTGTGAACATCCGTAACACAGTTAAATTAATGTGAAAAAGTATGATTGCAAGCGTTGCATAAAATAAAATACTGAAATGGCAAAATTAAGGGTTACAGAAACTTCAACACCGTTTGTGGGGTTAACGACAAACAGCAGAGAGCCAATTCTTGCATTATTCGAAAGCCTGAAGTCCTCACTCGTTCAGCACCGGTAGAAACAAAATTTTTCCGTTCAGCTCACCTGAATGGAAAAAATTGAAAGGCTGCTGTGAGCTCAATTCTTGGCCGTTTGTTCTGTAAATTGGCCTGAAGTTTCTTTTATAGAAACTGTAGTGGCTGACAAATTTGCAGGAAAAAATGCCAGCTTGTTGGCTCGCTATGGTTGTGCAAATTTTTCCGTTTAGGTGAGCTGAACGGAAAAATCGTTTGTTTCTACCGGTGCAGAACCGAATGAAATCCTTTCGCCGAATCCGTCGTTTCTCATAACAATCAGGAACATGAAAAAAATCCACGAAAAAGCCGATTTTCAGCAGTTAAAAAGAATCCAATTTGTGGGGACCGCGTCAAACCGCTCTAAGAAAAAGAGTGGTGCTATATACAGTAGGTAACAAGTTACGCTAATTTCAAATCCGATTGAAATCAATTTGACTCAACTTTCCTTTCAACAGAAAATGGACGTTGAAAAACGACGAATTCACTTTTCGAGAGAGAAAAATGACTTTTAACGGCTGAATTATGGTTTAGAATGTATCTTATTCGATAGCTGATACTCTGTTTCATATAAATACATCACTTCCACCTATCAATAACCGAACACAAAAAAGAATTTTCGCTTGAAGTTGCGAAAACCGTTTTCGGAACATATTTTGGCCGTATTTTTGTATTTTCTAAACGGCGCAGCCGAACGTACCTTGCCCATCCCTACAAATAGAGATTCAATCAAGAAAGCAGCTTACAGAACGTTTCACAAAGTACCAATCGTGGGGAACTGTAGTCAGTACCCTTCCACTCATTAGTGGTTTGCCAGTATTCCAAGCATGGCTGCCAGGGCAGGCCATAGACTATACCACTGACATCCTTTGGTACAGAAATACTGGGGCCAATTGCATGACGAATTCTTTGATCAAAGATCCAGGCGTACTCGTTCAGTGAACTGACATTCGTCCCACTTAGCGCTTGCCAGCGCAAACCTACAACCAAAGACAAGGCTAAAGCCAAAAGTGAAGTTACGTAAATATTGTCGGGCCAGAGGAAGGAAATGCTAAAATGATGAACCCAACATCTTTGAGCAATTGAAGCATGCCCCAGTCCACTTTTTGAAAAACTTGAGTTCTATTCGGCAGCACAATCCCCTAACTATAGACATGTTCAATACAAATTATTTCATCTGAAAACATTCTACCCATATGTCACAAGTTACACCAACGCATTTTTTTGCGAAATGCGAAATTCAGTTGAAGAAAAGCTTCTTCATTATATTGCTGCATCAACTACATTGTACACTGAGCACATAACAGTTGTCTTAAAAAAGCAGTTTAAAACCTATTTTTGCAAAACGAATTGAAATCTGGCTTTTTAGGGAATTTCGCGATTTTAATGAAAAATACCCTATTTATACCCAATACCCGGGTATTTTTTAAATACACCTACTGTACCCATGCCCATCCGGGTATAGGTATTTTAAATAATGCCTACCCATAACAACAACCCATACCCATTTCAGATTCCAATACCCATAGCAACAGTAATCTATAAGGCAAGTAGAAAATGAGAACCGACTGGATCTGTGATTGCACTTAGGCACAGAGCGGAAAAGCATGCTTGGCTTGGAGAAGGATGATCGGAGACCATCTTAAGTCACTCACAGTCGCAGTGGTGAATCAAGCTCAAACTGTGGGCTCGTCAAACCGGGATGGACGTTGGGCTGCTATGTTAGTGGATCGACTTTCTTACCACTGGTGGAGTGAACTGGACAATTAATTCTGCTACAAGCGTGCTGGAAGCTAGTGGCGGGGCAGTGAAAGTAAGGCGATGCATACGCTAGAGAGCGCACAAGAAACGTGGTTGCAAAATGACCTAGAGCTGAAGTAAGACCTCGGTCCCCCTGTCAAATCGTATATCATCCCAACATGGGGATAATGATATTTTGGAATTGGCTTTGTCTGATCCCCTGCGTTGGACCAGCCAACTTAATTGGCTTAACGTTGGGCTGAAGATTGCATAATATAATCTACCTATATGCACATAGTGGTCGTAGTATCTACTGTAGCGATTGTATCCATACTGGACCACTTCGGAAGCAGCCGTGAAGAGGTGATTGGTGTTCAGGTGCGCTGGTCTCGCGAACAATCCAGGTATTTGCAATCTACTGTCTGCTTCAGTTCGACAGCGGTCAAACGAAATCATACAATTAGTGAAAGCTTCACTTCTGAACAGGCAGGATTTGGAAGAGGGCACATATTTGCCTCCGATTTCCCCACATTTACAGGACAATGAGGTGCTATTGCATTTGAGAGCATGTTCATCAAACACTTCTCCATCTGGGCATGAGTGTACGGTGGCTGATCCTGCAAAGCTTTTTCTCAAATAGCAACTTAAATTCACAGACGAAATTATGAAAGGTATTTCTTTCAAAATAGAAAATTTCTCAGTGCAAAACATACTGTTTTCAGAGATCTCAAGATATAGAAATCGCTAACAGGTTCCAATCTGCGTGCCTATGAAAGGGGACTATTATTCAGGAGTACTGTGATTATAATACATATATTAATATTCAAATAAAACTACCATAGTAGTACCAGACGTGACCCTGGCAAGTTATGCTAATTAACTTGCCAGAGTCACGCCCAGTAGAGCGGCCTCGACTTTAAACTCCAGGCTGCCTCCCACGCAGTCTGCGGTTTCCGCCGACGGCTAGAGTGAGTGTCCCCCAATTATTTGGAAGCTGGCAAGCAGAGACAAAAACCATGGAAGCTGGCAAGCAGAAATTAGACCGCAGGCACTATATAAAAGCGGCAGGCACTATAAAGAGGCAAAGCACAGGTGCGGAGCAAGTGTGGGTGGCAGAAGCTGGGAAGCACAAATAAAAACCGCAGGCAGTATAAAGAGGCAAAGTACAGTTACCGGAAGCTGCGGAGCATGGGTAGCAAAAGCTGCGGAGCAAGTGTGGGTGGCAGAAGCTGGGGAGCAAAGAAAAGCATAATATAGAGCCGGTGCCTAAATTTATGCCGGAGCACGCGCGCCTTTGTGCTCCGAAAAAGCACCTCGGCAGGCGAGGTGCATTTCATAAGACGGCGAATAAAAACCGCAGACGCATTAAACTCGAACATCACGTCATCAGCTAGACAAAAGACGCTCCGTTTGGAAATGGACCCTCGACTGACAGATCGGTTAGCAAGGCACTATAGACAGCTTTAATAAACAGTTCTCCATCAAAAAGCAGCAAACTTAATTAAATTCTAAAAGCTAATAGATGAATCGTGAACCAAACGCGTCTTAGAACCTTAAAATAAAGTAACGAACTACATATTTCGACTTAACGAAATTAGTACATAGCAAATAAAGAGGCAAAGTACAGTTACCGGAAGCTGCGGAGCATGGGTAGCAAAAGCTGCGGAGCAAGTGTGGGTGGCAGAAGCGGGGGAGCAAAGAAAAGCATAATATAGAGCCGGTGCCTAAATTTATGCCGGAGCACGCGCGCCTTTGTGCTCCGAAAAAGCACCTCGGCGGGCAAGGTGCATTTCATAAGACGGCGAATAAAAACCGCAGACGCATTAAACTCGAACATCACGTCATCAGCTAGACAAAAGACGCTCCGTTTGGAAATGGACCCTCGACTGACAGATCGGTTAGCAAGGCACTATAGACAGCTTTAATAAACAGTTCTCCATCAAAAAGCAGCAAACTTAATTAAATTCTAAAAGCTAATAGATGAATCGTGAACCAAACGCGTCTTAGAACCTTAAAATAAAGTAACGAACTACATATTTCGACTTAACGAAATTAGTACATAGCAAATAAAGAGGCAAACTACAGTTACCGGAAGCTATGAGTAAGACAGAGTGGGCGGAAGTGCATTTCACAATTGTTTGGAAGCTGGCAAGCAGAGACAAAAACCATGGAAGCTGGCAAGCACCAATAAAAATCGCCGGCACTATAAAGAGACAAAGTACAGCTGGGGAGCAAGTGTGGCTGGCAGCAGCTGGGGAGCTAAGAAAAGCGTAATATGGAGGCGGTGCCTAAATTTATGCCAGAGCACGCGCGCCTTTGTACTCCGAAAAAGCACCTCGGCTGGCAAGGTGCATTTCATAATAATGTGTAAGACGGCAAAACCGCAGACGCATTAAACTCGAACGTCACGTCATCTGCTAGACAAAAGACGCTCCGTTTGGAAATGGACGCTCCACTGACAGATCGATTAGCAAGGCACTGTTTCAGTATGTTTAGCAGAGTTTCTTAAAATGGCAGCGCCCAGACTATTAAAAACAGAAAACTATCTCAATTCTAAAAGCTAATAAGTGGGTGGGTGGAGTTTCTACATTTCAGCTACTTTTGCAATCTGTGGGCAGCTGATGGGCAAAGGCAATTTAGGAGTGGTTGGAAGTGTATTTCACAATTATTTGTCAGCACAAACAAAAAAGAGGCAAAGTTTAAAACAGAAAACCAATCACATCTCTAATAGCTTATAACTGTCTATCTTGAAACGTGAACCGAACTGATTCTTGTTGCGCAATATTGAACAACGAAAAATTCCATTTCTTCAAAGCACGCCAATACAAATTAATGATTTAGTGAAGTACAAGTGTAAAAGCAGGTGAAAGCGCAAGCATAAAAGCAGGTAGAAGTGCAAGTGTAAAAGCAGGTGGAAGCTCTAGTGTAAAAGCAGTTGGAAGCTCTAGTGTAAAAGCAGGTGGAAGCTCTAGTGTAAAAGCAGGTGGAAGCTCTAGTGTAAAAGCAGGTGGAAGCGCAGGTCTAAAAGCAGGTGGAAGCGCAAGTGTAAAATCACATGAAAGCTCTAGTGCAAAAAGCAAGTGGAAGTGCAAGTGAAAAAGCAAGTGGAAGTGCAAGTGTAAAAGCAGGTGGAAGCGCAAGTGAAAAAGCAGGTGAAGGTACAAGTGTAAAAGCAGGTGGAAGTGCAAGTGTAAAAGCAGGTGGAAGCGCAAGTGAAAAAGCAGGTGAAGGTACAAGTGTAAAAGCAGGTGGAAGTGCAAGTGGAAGAAAGCAAGTGGAAGCACAAGTGTAAAAGCAAGTGGAAGCACAGGTGTAAAAGCAAGTGAAAGCACAAGTGTAAAAGCAAGTGAAAGCACAAGTTTAAGAGGAAGTGGAGGCGCAAGTGTAAAAGCAAGTGGAAGTACAAGTGTAAAAGCAGGTGGAGGTACAAGTGTAAAAGCAGATGGAAGTGTAAGTGTAAAAGCAGGTGGAGGTACAAGTGTAAAAGCAGGTGGAAGTGCAAGTGAAAAAGCAGGTGGAGGTACAAGTGTAAAAGCAGGTGGAAGTGCAAGTGTAAAAGCAGGTGGAAGTGCAAGTGTAAAAGCAGGTGGAAGCGCAAGTGAAAAAGCAAGTGAAAGCGCGAGTGTAAAAGCAAGTGAAAGCGCGAGTGTAAAAGCAAGTGGAAGTGCAAGTGAAAAAGCAGGTGAAGGTACAATTGTAAAAGCAGGTGGAAGTGCAAGTGGAAGAAAGCAAGTGGAAGCACAAGTATAAAAGCAAGTGGAAGCACAGGTGTAAAAGCAAGTGAAAGCACAAGTGTAAAAGCAAGTGAAAGCACAAGTTTAAGAGCAAGTGGAGGCGCAAGTGTAAAAGCAAGTGGAAGTACAAGTGGAAGCGCAAATCTAAAAGCAAGTGAAAACGCAAGCATAAAAGCAAGTGAATGCACAAGTGTAAAAGCAAGTGAAAGTACAAGTGTAAAAGCAGGCGAAAGCACAAGCATAAAAGCAAGTGGAAGCGCAAATCTAAAAGCAAGTGTAAACGCAAGCATAAAAGCAAGCGAAAGTGCAAGTGTAAAAGCAAGTGGAAGCTCTAGTGTAAAAGCAAGTGGAAGCGCAAGCATAAAAGCAACTGCAAGTGCAAGCATAAAAGCAAGTGAATGCACATTTGACTTTTTTATTGACTCTTTCGATTCAATCGGTATTGCCATATGGAGATGTCTGCAATTATTGGCTGACCTACTTTACTTTTCTTTATCAAGTTAATTGACTGTGAGCTACTGTTTTGAATCATATGCATGCATGTCCATTTCTTAATGTTTTGAAAATCTGTTAACTCAATAAAGAAAGGATTCCAATCACATACCATTTTATGTTTCAAGTTTGTTGTAATTTTTAACATCGTTATTACCGTGTTTGTCACTGGTCATCTTCATCACTGTCTTCTTCTTCGCCTTCATTTGGGTCCAGCCATGCTTCAATTACATCAATATTTTTCTTGATTACATTGCGCAACAGAAATTTTCGTTTATGCCATGCTTTATCCATTGCTTCTTCTTCCTCAAAATCGTGTTCTCTTTCATACTTGTCTGCTGTATCGCATATTTGTCTGTATGTCTTGTCTTCATTTTGCAGGAGTTGAACAAATTTAACATGTTTTTTTATGTTAAACCGAACCAGTTCCAAAAATTCTGTCAAATGTGGTTCTCTCAGAAGCTGTTGTGGAGTTTCAAGGTCTTTCTTAAACAGGTCACAACTTTCTGCAATGACCATTCGCCATAGATCTGACGTGCTGTCATCATCAATCTCATCTTCTGATGACTCATCAGTGCCACTAACGAGTTCCTCATTTGCGTTCTCACTTTCATCAACACTATCGGCATCAGACAATGTATCATCACTGTCGCCTTCATCAGTCATAGTCTGAATCTTATGAAATCTTTTTTCATGTCTCGCTCTATTTGAACTCGATGAGAATGACTTCAGACAACTCTGACATTTATACATTTTCAACTCTATTCTTTTTTCAAAAAGAAATCCTGTAGGATTCTGAAAGGTCTTACATCACCTTGGTGAAACATAACTGCGACGGGTTTTCGTATTGAAACGTATTTTTTCGTATGTATACATGAAATACACACACAGGTCTGGCACAATTGAAAATTTTCTAGTCTTTGCCCAATGTACTCTCCCAACCACACAACACTGAGCAGCGAATGCACTGTGTAGTGTGCTGTGTTGTGGGGGTAGTTTTTCTTCCCCACAATACAAGTTGGGAGAGTACATTGGGCAAAGACTAGAAAATTTTCAATTGTGCCAGACCTGTGTGTGTATTTCATGTATACATACGAAAAAATACGTTTCAATACGAAAACCCGTCGCAGTTATGTTTCACCAAGGTGATGTAAGACCTTTCAGAATCCTACAGGATTTCTTTTTGAAAAAAGAATAGAGTTGAAAATGTATAAATGTCAGATTTGTCTGAAGTCATTCTCATCGAGTTCAAATAGAGCGAGACATGAAAAAAGATTTCATAAGATTCAGACTATGACTGATGAAGGTGACAGTGATGATACATTGTCTGATGCCGATAGTGTTGATGAAAGTGAGAACGCAAATGAGGAACTCGTTAGTGGCACTGATGAGTCATCAGAAGATGAGATTGATGATGACAGCACGTCAGATCTATGGCGAATGGTCATTGCAGAAAGTTGTGACCTGTTTAAGAAAGACCTTGAAACTCCACAACAGCTTCTGAGAGAACCACATTTGACAGAATTTTTGGAACTGGTTCGGTTTAACATAAAAAAACATGTTAAATTTGTTCAACTCCTGCAAAATGAAGACAAGACATACAGACAAATATGCGATACAGCAGACAAGTATGAAAGAGAACACGATTTTGAGGAAGAAGAAGCAATGGATAAAGCATGGCATAAACGAAAATTTCTGTTGCGCAATGTAATCAAGAAAAATATTGATGTAATTGAAGCATGGCTGGACCCAAATGAAGGCGAAGAAGAAGACAGTGATGAAGATGACCAGTGACAAACATGGTAATAACGATGTTAAAAATTACAACAAACTTGAAACATAAAATGGTATGTGATTGGAATCCTTTCTTTATTGAGTTAACAGATTTTCAAAACATTAAGAAATGGACATGCATGCATATGATTCAAAACAGTAGCTCACAGTCAATTAACTTGATAAAGAAAAGTAAAGTAGGTCAGCCAATAATTGCAGACATCTCCATATGGCAATACCGATTGAATCGAAAGAGTCAATAAAAAAGTCAAATGAGTCAATCATGATTCACAAGGAATCAATCATGAGTCTAAATGAGTCAATCATGATTCACAAGGAGTCAATCATGAGTCTAAATGAGTCAATCATGAGTCTAAATGAGTCAATCATGATTCACAAGGAGTCAATAATGATTCACAAGGAGTCACTCATGATTCACAAGGAGTCAATCATCATGAGTCTAAATGAGTCAATCATGATTCACAAGGAGTCACTCATGAGTCTAAATGATTCATTCATTCGTTCGTTCATTTGTTTGTTTGTTCATTAAATCATTTGTTCATTCCTTCCTTCGTCCACTCAGTTTTCACACAGGTTCACTTGTACTTTCACTTGTGCATTCACTTGCTTTTATGCTTGCACTTGCAGTTGCTTTTATGCTTGCGCTTCCACTTGCTTTTACACTAGAGCTTCCACTTGCTTTTACACTTGCACTTTCGCTTGCTTTTATGCTTGCGTTTACACTTGCTTTTAGATTTGCGCTTCCACTTGCTTTTATGCTTGTGCTTTCGCCTGCTTTTACACTTGTACTTTCACTTGCTTTTACACTTGTGCATTCACTTGCTTTTATGCTTGCGTTTTCACTTGCTTTTAGATTTGCGCTTCCACTTGTACTTCCACTTGCTTTTACACTTGCGCCTCCACTTGCTCTTAAACTTGTGCTTTCACTTGCTTTTACACTTGTGCTTTCACTTGCTTTTACACCTGTGCTTCCACTTGCTTTTATACTTGTGCTTCCACTTGCTTTCTTCCACTTGCACTTCCACCTGCTTTTACACTTGTACCTTCACCTGCTTTTTCACTTGCACTTCCACTTGCTTTTACACTCGCGCTTTCACTTGCTTTTACACTCGCGCTTTCACTTGCTTTTTCACTTGCGCTTCCACCTGCTTTTACACTTGCACTTCCACCTGCTTTTACACTTGCACTTCCACCTGCTTTTACACTTGTACCTCCACCTGCTTTTTCACTTGCACTTCCACCTGCTTTTACACTTGTACCTCCACCTGCTTTTACACTTGCACTTCCATCTGCTTTTACACTTGTACCTCCACCTGCTTTTACACTTGTACTTCCACTTGCTTTTACACTTGCGCCTCCACTTCCTCTTAAACTTGTGCTTTCACTTGCTTTTACACTTGTGCTTTCACTTGCTTTTACACCTGTGCTTCCACTTGCTTTTACACTTGTGCTTCCACTTGCTTTCTTCCACTTGCACTTCCACCTGCTTTTACACTTGTACCTTCACCTGCTTTTTCACTTGCGCTTCCACCTGCTTTTACACTTGCACTTCCACCTGCTTTTACACTTGTACCTTCACCTGCTTTTTCACTTGCGCTTCCACCTGCTTTTACACTTGCACTTCCACTTGCTTTTTCACTTGCACTTCCACTTGCTTTTTGCACTAGAGCTTTCATGTGATTTTACACTTGCGCTTCCACCTGCTTTTAGACCTGCGCTTCCACCTGCTTTTACACTAGAGCTTCCACCTGCTTTTACACTAGAGCTTCCACCTGCTTTTACACTAGAGCTTCCAACTGCTTTTACACTAGAGCTTCCACCTGCTTTTACACTTGCACTTCTACCTGCTTTTATGCTTGCGCTTTCACCTGCTTTTACACTTGTACTTCACTAAATCATTAATTTGTATTGGCGTGCTTTGAAGAAATGGAATTTTTCGTTGTTCAATATTGCGCAACAAGAATCAGTTCGGTTCACGTTTCAAGATAGACAGTTATAAGCTATTAGAGATGTGATTGGTTTTCTGTTTTAAACTTTGCCTCTTTTTTGTTTGTGCTGACAAATAATTGTGAAATACACTTCCAACCACTCCTAAATTGCCTTTGCCCATCAGCTGCCCACAGATTGCAAAAGTAGCTGAAATGTAGAAACTCCACCCACCCACTTATTAGCTTTTAGAATTGAGATAGTTTTCTGTTTTTAATAGTCTGGGCGCTGACTCCATGCCATTTTAAGAAACTCTGCTAAACATACTGAAACAGTGCCTTGCTAATCGATCTGTCAGTGGAGCGTCCATTTCCAAACGGAGCGTCTTTTGTCTAGCAGATGACGTGACGTTCGAGTTTAATGCGTCTGCGGTTTTGCCGTCTTACACATTATTATGAAATGCACCTTGCCAGCCGAGGTGCTTTTTCGGAGTACAAAGGCGCGCGTGCTCTGGCATAAATTTAGGCACCGCCTCCATATTACGCTTTTCTTAGCTCCCCAGCTGCTGCCAGCCACACTTGCTCCCCAGCTGTACTTTGTCTCTTTATAGTGCCGGCGATTTTTATTGGTGCTTGCCAGCTTCCATGGTTTTTGTCTCTGCTATTGCACTGCGCCCAAATTAGCAGACACGGCGACAGTCGGAGACGGCGAAACGGTGGAGACAAGTTGATTGGCCGGGCGATAATTCAGCCAGGCAGAGGTAAAGTTGAGAGGCCGGGCGTTAATAATAACGGCCGGCGGAGCAGTAAGTTGCGATAGATAGCCAGGTAATAACCGGGCAGCAGGTGTAGCTAGTCGTAGGTGTTGCCGGGCGTTTAGCACGGCTGCTGTGTAGAAAAGTAATACACAATGTTTACAGACACGCCGGTAATCGACACGGCGGAGAAGAAGAAAGAAAGGTCGGCTAGTGCCGCGAGTCCCTACGCAGGAGGGTGAGCAAACTAGACGACAGCGCTCCCAGAGCCTATTCCGGCGCCGATCGGGCCTCGACACAGGAATCCACGTCACGAAGACAAAAGTGCCGGCTAATTGCCGGGGTTGTATGCGCGAGCAAAAGTGTAAATAAACTGTCTTACGCCTAGCGCAGCAAGTCGGAGACAAATGCAGTGGCTTCTAGCAAGCTTTATGAGCACACAGCAAGTCGTAGACAAGTACTGCTGGAGCGGCAGCTTTTGGCACACACAAAACTCACAACAACCAACAAGAAGAGAAATCACGTCTTGCGTCGAAGAAAACGATGGCCGCCGCCACGCAAAACGCTAACTGCCTTTGTCTGCCACCATCTCCCGACACGACAACGCGGCCCATTGTAGTGTACCATAGCTTAACAAAGAATGACGCTCCCGCTCCAGACACACATTAGTAACACAGCAAGACAAATAAGTACAAGTAGGAGCGAAAGAAGATGGTATCTGTGCAGGGCCCCCTTTTTGGAGTGAGACTCCGGCGAACTTAGGGCGGCACGTCTGCCATTCGGTCTCCGATCTGACCCGAATACGGAAAGTGTGGTTCCCACACGACAAGGTTGTGCATGGCAGTGGAGGTGTTGATCTCGACCTGATCACACTGCTCTCGGTTAGACAGGTTGTTCTCGGCTTCGTTGTCGGGTAAGTTGAGTGCGTTGACGGTCCCGGCAGCGAGAGCACGGTGGATGATGAACCAGAACAAGGGTGACAGCTTTTCTCCGTCCGGAACGAAATCCCCGTGTCCTTCGATAGCCTCTTCGGGGTCGTGGAGTGGTCCCAGATTCTGGTAACGCAGACGGTTTGACGCCGAAGCCATCAAACAGTCACGAGATCGAATGTCCAGATCGTCCCACAGCGAGGTGTCAGCGCAATTCATGTCGACCCACACGTGAAATTGTCGACGCGCTCTTTCATAGGTCGTACCACGATACGCTTGAACTTCGGGCGTCACTGAGGTGCTAGCAATTCGACCGTTGAAGATTCGGTGGTGAATTCTGGTGCCCGGAGGCGACGGCTCAACCACCAAATATTGATCCGGGTCAATCAATGCCCGAATAAGTTTGCCCTCATCGTCGGTGAGTGGTTCCGGTCGGTTGAGAGTGGCGTACACGAGATGCTCCACAAACGGTGGGGCATTTCCAATTGATTCCTTGTACGCCTTGATTTGGTAAGTACGGAGGATGGCTCGGAGCGCTCTCAGGAACTCGTCCACGGACTCAACAATCATATTGAGCGCCGTCTGACGGTTGTTGCTGACGGCCTTCTGCACCCATTCATGATCGACCAAGGCGCGAACGGTTTCCACGCCCCAGCTAGTTAACCAGAGCTTAGCCAGGTGCAGGAATTCCACGTCTCGATTGGCCACAACCAACATGGACATGGCCTGCACGAAGGACACAAATCGGCGAATGCAGTCACTCGACCGGGTCGTCTGCATTGGCAACGACCAGGGCGCCAACAGGATAGGCAACGGGTAAATGCCCTGGAAGTACGCCGACTCAGGAAAAGCGCGGCGCAACCACACTTTGGCTGGGTCCAAGAACGTTCCCACTTCAGTGGGCAGTAACTGACACAGCAACTGCCACAGCACGATTGCCCGGGGGCCAGGACTGGCCTCCTCTAAGAACTGACGCCACGACTTCAGAAAACCGGCAAGGTACAACTGCCGATCCAAGTTGCGCAGGTTTTGAGTACTGGACGGTACGGTGTTATGTTGAAGCACCTGCTCAACAAAGTGGTCCCAAATGACAAAGACGAGACCGGGCGACAAAGTAGTTGTTTCACCCAGTGGAGGCATAGTCACCAAGTGCGTAATGCCCATTTTAGTGACCTTGTCATGACAGGCAAATACCAGCGACGCGTTAGTCAACCCGCACTGGTTGTACGGGCAGAGCGCGACTGGCAACGCGTTGGTGTTGTCGAATTCATCTGTCGGTCGATCGATGTCTGCTAGCGTAGTGTCCGCGAGTTGAAGCACGTGCGGCACACCTGTCCACAGTTTGAGAAACACCTTGAGTGGGTACGGCCACAGGAAGTCGTACTTTTGCAGCGCACTAGGAAACAGGTTTGGCCGTGGAATGTATGCGCGCTGCGGGGCCTTCGTAATCAAATACGTGCCCGGCAGATCTACACCTTGAGCGTCTCGAGTCAGCAATCCGTGACGAGCAACCTCACTGACGTTGTAAGGTTTCATTCGCAATTGTAACCGAAATTGCACCGGTTTTACCGGCGGCATGTAGTCGAGATTCACCCGGGGCGCGTCCAGTGGAACATTGACTCGTCCCACCAGTTGGCTGACAGGAAGTACCGGCGTTGTAGGTTGTGCCGGCGAAGCTGGCGGTGGCTGGAATGCCCCCGCTTGCGCCACGTTGACTGTAATGGGTACGGTACCCATCGCTGAAGTGGCCGGAACATTTGCAGCGGCCAGCAATTTTTCAAGCTCGGCCCCGCCAATTTGAGCTTTCTGACCAAAATGTTGCAAAATGGCGCTGAGTTGTTCGGTAGTCATGACTGGTGCCGGTACAAGCGTAACGGCAGGAGTGTCGTAACCAGGTGGTAATACCGGCGGTAGAGCCGCAGGCAAAACAGCCGGCTGGTCTATTTCCATGTCATCCTGAATAGGTACCGGACTGGGAGCATCATGTACAGGCGTACCCTGAGCCGGGGACATATCTCCAGTCAATCCGACCTCCGGATTTTGTTTGCCGTCATCTTCGTGCAAATCCACATCAGCACGAAACTGATCTTCGGCCGTACCCATTGGCACGTAGCGCTTCAGCGTCGAGGTTCTGGTCTTTTGTTCTTCTCTTTGCCTCTCAATCTCTCTCAAGTACCGTTGAGCGCATCTGGTCGCGCGACTCTCTCTTGCCAGCTGGTCTTCCTTTAGGTACGGTTGGCTTTGATTGTTTGCCAGAATGGGGGCAGTGTCCTGAATCATGGCCATCTCTTCAGGTCTACCCCATCCAACAGAGTGCTGGGGTGGTTCTGCGAACGGCTTCAATGCGACTGTGCCTTTACGACTCCACCACATCTGCAACAACTGAGCGGCCCAAGTGTCCAACGATTGTAAAGTGTTGGTTAGCAATTGATCATAGATCTGATCTGCCTCTTCCATTGACAACTTTCCGTATGAGAAAAAGTAATCCAACCGTTGTCTGACGAAGAAGGCTCTTTTCGGCTGTACGTCACCTTTTTCCCACTCCAGCAACAGTACGCGGTAGCGGGCATAAGCCGCATAGTACGCCTGATCGTCAAACGCACGCATCGGAGAGACCACCATGCGGCGCCACACTCCTCTTCCAACTTCGTCCTCATCCGGTGGCGGCCATTTTGGGTACTGGATCAAACGCTGGTGTGTCGAAATGCGCAGAGCTATTTGTAGCACTTCCGTGTTAGCCCTGAGCTGCGAACGGATTTCCACCGCGATAGGCAGTCTGTCAGGTCGCGGAATCAACTCCAATCCACTAGGCGGTGGTTCCATGCCCGCTAAGGTTGACAACAGGTAGCGGGACAGCTGATTCAAAAACACCACCTCCATGGACTGCAGAAATTGCGATTCCGGAATTTTTCCGACCGGATACAGCTTCATCAACAACTCTGCACGTTTACGCAGAGCTCGTGGGACCGAATCCATACGCATCAGGTACTCGTCTCGATGACGGACTGCTCGCGCTGCGCGGTGAAGCAGTCTGTGAAAGTCCTTGTAGATGGCCTGCAGTATCATTTGGCCATGCAACGTAGGATACACACTGAACAGTCCCTCGACATAGTGAGACTGTGGACCACGATTTCTAGCCCACGCAGGAACTCTCGGATCGCGCCACATGTTCCGGTAGATGTACAGATTGGCACATCCCGGAACCCAACGCTGCCAAAAGTAGAACTGATAGGCGGTGTTAACGAAAGCATCTCGCACCGCTCTCATAGCCTGACCATTGGGCGTTTTCGGCCGACGGAGCGACCGAATGAGCGGCAAGAACTGTTCGACTAGTGCCGCCTCCTCCGGGTCCACACCGAGTCCCGACAAATTGTAGAGTTGGCGGGTTCGTACGATTTCATTGCCGAATTGAACCAGCCGCTGAAAACCGTCTTCCTTCACATGCGTAAACTCCAACAGATCGTAATTGGCCTCGTCAGCAAGCGGGGCCAATGTGCGAGCGTAAGTCAACGACGGTGCCATGAACTGCCGGCGTAACAGCCGACACATCTTCTTTCCCATCACACGTTCCATTTTTGTCAAGCCCGAATGATGGTGAATCAGATACAAATCGGGCAACGTTACCGCAGTGGCAGCTGCGATAGCGGCAATATCGACCGGATCAGATGCCGCATAGTCCAACTGCGGTTTCGGCGGTGGTCTGCCGAAAGGTCCCATAAACGGCGCTCGTTGGTACTGCTTTTTGTAACCTGGCCGGTAACCAGTGTGAGCAAACAGCGCTGCCAGAAAACTCTGGCCAGGCTGCTTTTGTTCCTTGTTGACCAATCCGCCCACTTTCATCCATTTCTGTAGATCCACATAGCCGAACTGCGGTTCGAGGTAGCAGCGTCTCTTCCCTCCATACGAACAGCAGTTAAAGAGCATGCGACGGTCCAACTCTCCGGCCAGACCGACTTTGACGATGTCCGGGTTACGTAGTAAATAGTGAAGACTCTTTGGCAAGTTGGGGAAATTGCTCAATTGAATGACGACAGGCATTGCACCAATCACGTACAACTGCATCACGGCCAACGGATGGTCGGCGTACTCGGCGCGCATCGATTGTACCAGCTTGTAGCCCTTAGCCCTGGACACTTGAATTTTTAGCAGCCGAACGCGTCGCTCTTTGAAAGTTGGTTCGTCCAGTTCTCTTTTTCTGCCATACTTGGTCTCATCTTTGAAGCACTCGGCCAGGTCAGTTTCTCGAGTGTACTGCACAATCAACCGCAGATGTCTTCTCCGATCTTCCAGCTCTGCTCGTCTGGCGTCATTGGCGCTCGGCAGCTCGTGGTCAATTTGTTTCAATTCTTTGTACGCTTGTCTCACTGCCTGTTTGGCTCGTTGGTCAAACTGGGCTAGCCACGTTTGTATCCCAGCCGCTGCGGCCATCCACGCATCATTGTACTCCTGGACCTTCTTAGTGTGTTTCGCATGCAGCTCCTCGTACTTCTCCAGCCGTCGTTTGTAAATGTGGTAGTCCTTGGCTGGCATTTGTTGTTCATCCGGCGGCTTTTTAGGTGCCACTGGTTCTCGGTCCGGCGGCCTCGGTACTGCGTCCAGAAGTTGTTGAATATGCGGGTCACACAAAAGCTGAATTGGTTCCCCGCTAATACGGCCACCGCCTTCCCAGTCCACAAATGCAACCGGGGTACCGGTCACTAATGCCCCGATTCGAAGAGACTCGGAGATTGCCAAGTCCAGCTCTGCCTCAGTAGTTGGATCGGCGGTATAGCTGTAGTCTGGTACTCTGCCGAACAGAGTGTGGGACATCAATACCCACTGAGCTTTGAACTGAGCTGTAGTCATAGTGGGTAGTCGGTGGTGATTCGCCTCCCGGTTGAACACGTATGCCTTGTGCAACAAACTACACAACTCCCCACTCTGTTGCGGTTCGTTGCGAATCCAGTCATGGGCGTCCCAAAATTGAGCTTCTTGTCGAACATTAGAGGGTAGAATGCCCTGAGTAGTGAGTGTAGGCAAACTACCAACCAATTCTGCTGCCGTAGTGTTGAACACGCCCATTTGTTTGGCGGGTTCGTTCGAGCCGTAGTCCGAAACCGGGCTCTCTCGTGCGAAACGCTCCGCAGAGCGGTTCATGGTAGTAACAGCATCGTAGAGCTCTGGAGTTACTGGCGGAACGTAGTTGGTGTCCCGCGGGTCGAAAGTGGTTACCCCGCTAGGATTTGCCGCTTCTGCTTGTCGTTGTTGGGGCGACACATGTCGAGTGAGCTGGTCCAGCGCAAAATTCTCCTCGGCCGGTGCCGGTTGTGGTAGTCTAGCCGTATCAAACGGCCAGTTGACGTCGCTCTCACCCAAAAAGTCTGGCGGCTGTACCAGCCGTCCGCACGGTGCGTCAGACGGGTAGATGGGCGTACCATCCCCGTTCAGAATCACAGGGTCGTAGTACATTTCGGCTGTCCATGGCAACCGAATAGTAGCTCGTCCAGGTTGTAGATTTCTGGGGTTGATCTCCTCCTCCGACGGTGGGTAGGCCGAGTGAATCAAGCACTTCTCGGCCAAGTCCTCAATCTCTGCCACTTGTTGTGCCCTCAACCCAGCGTTCTGTGGCAGTAACTGTACAGCACTGCGCCGCGTTGGGTCGTAGTCATCGATAGCCACTGGTGGATGGGCCGGCTGAGCGTCAGGCAACTCAGCAGGCTCTGGCACATCGGCGGCATCAGGCAACTCGTCTGGTACCGGTGCAGTGCCGGCGCGCGGCGCACCGGGAGCTTCGTCCTCCTCCTCAGGGAACAACTGATACAACTTCCTCCTCTCCAACTAGGGCCCGACCGGATATCCGGATCCGGATCCGGATCCGGCCGGATATGGCCATATCCGGATCCGGTACCGGATCCGGATATTACCTGCCGGATATGCCGGATATCAGTCACAGATGAGAAAACGTGATTTTTTACGTATTTTGAACATAAATATTGCATTCGACCGAATGCTTGATAGAAATTTGCGCAGTTGTGTGGTTCTAAAACAGTTTTGCAGCTTGCCAGGAAGTATTTAATTGCTCCTATCGGTCCGGTAGCTAGCGAGCAAACATTTAAGACTGCTGGCTCGATTTCGGAAGGCGATCGCTCCTCTCTGAAGCCCGAAAATGTAGAAATGTTGTTGTTTAACAAGTATAACTTGCGTGCCGGCACAGTTGGTGTAGTGGTTTAGGCCGCAAGGTTCTTAAGTCCATATAAAGATTGGTTAACTTGCAAAATTTGGCAAAGATTCGATGAAGGGTTCTTGAAATATTTACGTTCAAAATTGACAACAAACTCTTCTCTTAACAAAAATAATAATACTAATGTGATACAATGAACATCACAAAACAGCCAAGCAGACTGGATTTCTATGTTTAGGATAGTCGCCTTGTTTTTGCTAATTTTTCATTTAATTAAAAATAAAAAATCTGAAATAAAAAACTAACTATTATTGAGGCAAGTTTATGCTGTAAATCTTTACTTTACAGAGATGAAAGCGTCTCTTTTCAGTTGCAGAATGAAGATGAATGGCTTGAGACTCTAAACTCAACTCGCAAAGAATGGAAATCTCAACTGAGATTTTTCAAATTCTGAATTTTTTAGTTTGTAAAACTAGGACAGGTCTACCAAAAGATCGGCTAAGTATACCACATCACATTAGAGAGAACAAATTTGAACATGCAAACAATAATTTAGCCAAATTGCTGTGATGTCAATCATTTTTATCTAAAAATTACGAAATGAGCTGAACTTTCATGCCAAACTGTGTTTCCCCTTCTGCTTTTTCCAGATGAGGTCTGTATCTGTAAAATAGGTATGCCTAATAAATGCTGAAGATTGCATAGACATTCCAACCAAACTCGAAAATGCTTGGAAAGCGTTCAGTTATCAATTTCTAGCCGCGGTGATAAAATATGCAAAAAATATGTACATATCTCATTTTTGTAAGCATATGATATATGCAATATCAATATGGACTAGAAATTGCATGCATATATTCATATGCAATATCACTTGCATCGCAAAAACCCCGATATCATCCAACCATAGTTTGAACTACAATTATTTGATGTTTTGAATCAACTGTTATAGAACAAAGAAATGTATATATGTGGTTTATTGCATTCTAAAAAATTTTAAGTTGATCAATGATATCCGGCATATCCGGATCCGGATCCGGCCGGATATGGGCGTATCCGGATCCGGATCCGGATCCGGTAGAAATTTGTATCCGGTCGGGCCCTATCTCCAACGGGGGCGGCACCGTGAACGGCCGCTCCTCTCTCTCCTCCTCGTCAGCCATTAGTTACAACACAACAAACAATGACGTTTGCTGCGCTGCGGCATTCTGTAGTAGTTGCCCAACTCGTGGCCGGCGCTGATTGGTTGTCTACAATAGAGGCACATTCCAACAACATACAATAAAATTATTTTGTGCCAGCAAGCGATAATATTGTACTGTTCGATACAGAGTACAGAAGTAAAAGCATAGCAGGAAAGAACACATAAACCCAGGAAACCATAATAAGATAAAGTGCAAGCATTACCAACACAAAAGCCCAAAGCAGGGTTAGTACTACACTAGAAGCAAATAATAGGTTACAAGCAACAAAACAAAAGCATTCTAGACTATGTACACAGCATAAATCGGTTACAGTTCCACTTCGTCGTCGATCCAAGACACCTCCTCTGGTTGCTCCGGGTTCAGAGGAATGTCTGGCGCGGTACGAGCCAGCTGTTCGGCAGATTCAACACCCAAAAATGCACGGTCAGACAGTTCTGGCTGACAGCGCGACAACTGGGAAATGTGCACCTTCTTCGGTTGGGCGTCCTGTTCGTAAATTGGTACGATAACGGCACTGAGCCCTCTCAGGTACACAATCTCGTACGGACCAGTATACTGTAACGCCAGCTTCATGGTCCGAATGCCCGGGTTATAGCGCATAACCCGATCACCAACTCGGAGCTGAGACTCGTGTACGTCGTGATATTGATCGAACCGATGTTTGTGCCGATCCATAGCTTGTTTGAGTCGAAATCTGGCCGTCCTCATTACTTGTTCTTGCCGTTCCCGTCTGCTCGCATGGTCATTGGCATCTAACCATGGGTACGGCTTCGCATCGGCGCCAGGGACGGCAGACGGCAAACGAGGGTTGTGATTTAGTACCAACTCGGCCGGCGCCACGCCAGTAGAACTTTGTGGTGTTACGTTGTACGCGAACACCACGAACGGCAAGTGCTGGTCCCAATTGGTTGCCCTCTTATTGACCAACTTTGACAACATGTCGGCCAATGTGCGGTTCAATTTTTCAACCAGCCCACACGAATGCGGGCTGTAAGGCAGCACAACCCGGTGACGGATGTTGAAGGTACGGAGCATTTTGTCCATCGACTGGTTACAAAACTCCGTTCCGTTGTCGGTGACAATTTCTGCTGGAAACCCGTACTTGGCAAACATCTCTTGCGACAGTACATTGGCCACTGTCGCTCCGCGTTTGTCACCAATTGGGGCGGCCATAGCGAATTTAGTGAGCGCATCAATGGCCACCAGTACCAACGAGAAACCGGTGTCCGTTCGATTTAGCTGCAACACGTCAATGTACACACGTTCAAAGGCGTCCTGAGGCATTGCCATCTGCCCCATCGGCGGATTAGCTCGAATTCCCTGGCCGCGCCGGGCGGCACACTGACGGCAGGCGTTGATTTGCGACATTACTTCTTGCGACATGTTTGGCCAGTAGTACAACCGGCGCATTCGTTTGTAGGTTTTGTTGAACCCGAAATGACCAGAAAGTGCTGACCCATGGTGGTCGTAAAGTAGCCGGGGGCGCAGTGCGGTGGGTACGTACAGACACAGCTGCTGCAGTCCCTCCTGATTAACCGTGTCCGGAGGTACGTACCACAACAATTCTCCGACAACCACAAACTTATGGTGGTCAGCCTGTACCCACTGTAGCAGTTCTTCATTTTCGGGCAACTCCTGTCGTAGTTTGTAGTCAATCATGGCTTTGCACTGTTCGTCAGCCATCTGGTGCCGGCGAGCCAAATTACTTACTTCAACCGGCAAATTGTCCTGAACAGGTGGTGGTGTTTGGTCGACAGTTTTTGACTCACACACCGGGTAAATACAGACACAGTATTTACTCGGCCAGCTTCGTCGATCGTTGTTGAGAGGGCAGTCGAAAAAGGAAGCTGGCAATTTTTCTGTGATGGCCCCCTTTTTAGCTGGCTGGCCCTCCAGACAGCAGTTAGTCAGCGCCTCCTCGTCGACCGGGAGCTGTTGACTTAGCAGCTCCTTGTACGACACTCCGGCTGCCAGGCTGATGTCAGAAATAGCGTGGATGTTCCGTTTGGTAAGCTTTTCATGCGGCATGCGACTCAACGCGTCGGCTGCAGCATTTGATCGACCTGGTCGGTACACTACATTCGGCGCAATATCCTGGATCAAGAGTGCCCAGCGATACGGCCGACCGATCAACTCTTTTTCTTGCAGGAAGCTTAGCGCATTGTGGTCCGTGATAACTGTCACTTGGTGGTGATAGACATAAACACGGAATTGTTGAAGCCCATAGATCAGCGCTAGGCATTCTTTATCGGTGGTACTGTAGTTCTTCTCGTTTGGTCGCAAAGTCCGGCTGGCATAAGCAATCGGCTGCCGGTTACCATCCGCATTCTCCTGTGCCAAAATGGCAGCGATTGCTAGCCCGGACGCATCCGATTCAATGATAAACGGACGCTCGAAATCAGGGTATTTTAGCAGCGGTGCGTTGATGAGCAGCTCAATCAGCTTAGTCATGGCTTGCTGTTGTTCCTCACCCCACTCCCACGGCACCTCTTTCTTAGTCAATTTGTTGAGAGGGGCGGCAATGTGAGCAAAACCGCGAATGAAGCGTCGGAAATAGCTACAGAAGCCAGTAAAACTGCGCAACTGTGAGACGTTGGTAGGGACCGGCCAATCTCTCACTTTTTCGATTTTGACCGGATCGGTAGTAATACCATTTGAACTGATTCGGAAGCCCAGAAACAAGACTTCCGTTTTGCAGAAGGAGCACTTGGACGGGTTAAGTAGAAAACCGGCGTCATGTAGAGACCGGAGTACCCGTTCCAACAACCGATGGTGTTCTTCCCAAGTCGCAGAGATTACCAAAATGTCGTCCAGGTAAACGAACACTCTGGTTGGATCAATGTGACCCACGATTCGCTGCGCACACTCCTGGAAAAATGCCGGCGCATTGGTCAGACCAAATGGCAGGCGACGGAACTCATAGAGTCCTTTGTGCGTCACAAAAGCTGTTTTCTCAATGCTGTCGGGATGAACGTGCGTGTTATTGTAGCCCCATCGTAGGTCCAAGCTGCTGAAGAGTGTCGGTTTGACAGCACCGACCGCGTCCAGTAAATCGTCAATGCGCGGTAACGGAAAACTGTTTTTCTTTGTTAGCTTGTTGAGTTCCCTGTAGTCAATACAGAGACGCAGTTCGCCGTTCTTTTTGAGCACTGGCACCACTGGCGACGCCCACGGTGCCTTAGATGGTCGAATAATACCGGCTTCCAACCAGGAAACCAGCTGTGCTTCCACTTTCTCCCGTAGAGCGAATGGCAGTCGCCGCAGTTTCTGCCGTACTGGTTGGCTCTCACCAGTATCTATGTCGAAGTACTGGATGGTGCAGTCACCGATCTCCTCCTTAGTAATGCTGAACGACTCAGCATTATCCATTAGTAGTTGCAACAGTTGTTTCCGCAAGTAGGGAGGGCAGTCATCGAATTCAATCAATGGCTGCAGCTTCTCGCGTCTTTCGACCGGATCTTTCACGACGCGGTAATAGTTAGGTTTTCTCAGCTTATCGGGCGCTTTTGGAGGCTCGGCCCGACGAAAATCCTGGCGCTCCAACACGCCCAAACACTCTCCCTCCTCTACCTGACGGTCCTCGTTGTTATGATTCACCACCGTCAGTTGAATGGCATCGGTCGTGACCCAGTCACCAGCCGAATGCACCGTCAGTCCCGTAGACATCGTAGATTTTGGCGGCTTAAAGCAGTAAGCAGCCGACGGCATCGTAGACTTTTCGGTAGCACAACCAACAATGGTGGTGACCGAATTTGGCGGCAAAGTGACTGACATATTGGCCACCATTCTCACGTCCTGGTCCTCACAAACCACATGATTGACACGTAGTGGTTTGGCGTTCATGGCCGAAAAGATACCGGGTGCTGTCTCCAGCGCAGGTCCCGGCAATACGTTGTTGGGCAATGGCAGAATGACATCTGCCTCGGGTTCGGAACTGTCAAGTTGAGATGGCGGTAAATCGACTTGAACCGCCTGATCCGTGGAAGGTACCACTTCGGTTGGCTGAAATTTGTGTTTCAGCACCATTGTGAGAATCAAAGCCGGGAATGTAGACAAGCCGGGCATACCGATCAGCAACGGATACCGGCCATTCGGGTCGTACACAAAACGCAGATGTCTGGTGTGACGGCCAAAAGTAACTGGAATAGTTACTTCAGACGTCAGCTCACGTGTTCCTTCCGTCAGCCCTGAGACTCGCATAGTTGGCATTGGAGACACGCCTCGGAACGCGTGACGGTTATTCTGGTCATTGAGAGCAAGAACCAGTCCGTCCTCATTGCAGATGTTTAGCATCGAACCAGAATCAATGAGTGCTGCCACCGCAGTGTCTCCAATTTTTACCTTAGCATACGGCAGTGGCTGTACCAGTGGCAGTTGTCTCGAATCCGGTTCACTCAGTTTACTGCCACAGTTACCAACGTTGACATGAGCGATTACGTTAACCGCTTCGGCCGTGGCATCCATTTCCATCAACTGATCAGCCCATTCGTCAAAATCTTCGTTCGTAAGTGTAGTAGGATCGTCCGACTGAGCGAGATTACTGACGATGCGGTCATAGAAGCGCTTCGCTTTCAAAAACTCCTGTTCATTTTGAGCCTTGTCTCTTTTCGGTTCATGTTTCCGGGCCCATTCTCGCCAATTTTCTGCCGTCCACTGTTGAAAACCAGCGGGCCACCGTAGAACTCCCCCTCTGGTGTATTCTGACGACTGAGGAGGTGGCAACGCTCGAGGGGCATTGCCGGGCCGATCGGATCGTTCCGTTCTATCATGTCGCTCTCGTTCACGGTCACGGTCAGAGCGGTCATAACGCGAACGGTTCTGCGCCGCGAAGGTTTTCGCTGGCTGATTAGACCGCACACGTTCCACTCTATCCAGTCCCAGCGACCGTTCCAGTTTGAGTAGCAAGTTTCGGGCGAGGTAGAAATCATTTCCAGCCCGACCAATAACGTCATGCTCTTCTGCTTTGGTACGCAGATTTTCCCGCAGTCCATGAATGAGAGTTAAGACCAAGAACTGATCATTCTGCGGATTGAATCGGCCACGGTAGGCCAGTTGTCCTTGTTTTTCCAACGCATCGCAGAAATCCACGACCGACCGGTGTTCCTGTTTCATTGTCATCAAGATATACTTCTGGGATGACTCATCAATCAAAGCATTGCACCGCTCGGTCAGGTGCAATTTCATGGCTTCGTAGCTGATTTGACACATGGCCGGTGCCGACTGAAGCATCACGAAACCCGTCGGCACTGCGTTTCGCAGCACTGTTAGCTTCTCCTCATCAGTTTTCACCAGAAAAGTGGCGAAAAAGTCTTCCAACTTCATGAAGAACTCATGTACGTTGTCGGTCTTCACGTCAAAGGTAGGCAGATGTAGATACCGAAGGTACGCAGGGTCTCTTCGTTGTGCTTCATTGTGTTGGGCATTTGCGTGGAGAGCCTGGCCCACCACTTCTACCGCCTGCGACATTCTCTGCCCAACTTGCACCAACAAGTCGCGATACTGACGATCTTCCTCCGTGAGACCGGAGTGCACGGTAGCAGTGATGGTGGGTGCCGACATTTGGTTTCCGGTGTCAATTTGACCAAATTCCTCCACCGACTTAGCCGGCGGCGAATTCAGATTCACCGGTGACGTGGCCGACTGATTGTTGTACTGAACCGGATTACCCAACCGGTGTGTTGCTTCGTCGGCGGTATTGAGAGAGTTTTCCGCCTTCAACATGTACTGACCCACTTCAAAACTGATACGCTGCTGCAGGTCGTAGAGAGTGTCGGTAGGTCCGACATTGGCAGGTTTTACCACACCATCAATACGGGCCAGACACCTGTCCCGCAAATCTCTCAAACCAGCCTCACTAATTCGCACAGGCAGGTTATTGATGTATTCTTTGGCGCGGGACGCCATTCGGTACAGACGGTCCGCATCGTCCCCCAATGCTTCCGTCTGCGCAGCGGCTATCTCAGCAGCTGTACGTACCACCGTTACGTCCGTCTCTGTTGGTCTGGCGATCTGACTAGAAATCGCTTCGCTCTCATTCGTAGGTCTGGCGGTTTGATCAGGCACCGCTCTTTCAGTCGTAGGTCTGGCGGTCTGATTAGAAACCGCTTCCTCACTCGGCCGTTGCAACACCTTCACACTACCAGGTGGTGCTCCATTATAGACAGTGGGGAAAGAGTCTCGCACTGTCTCACTGTCCGGGGACTGACGTAACTTTTGCGTCATCTTAGCAACTTGCTTACCTTTCAGTGCATCCGTCTCTCTGTTTATCAGGTCTTCTTGCAATTTGAACTGCTCCTCGTACACTACCAACAGTTGGGTCAGCTCTTCGACCCATTCCTGCGCTGTGACTAAGTCTTCCTTCCATTGCACCAAAGGGCGGTCCGAGGAACTAGTCAAGGCCGCTCGCCGTTTTTCGACAGCTGCTGGCACAGCCGGCGGTCTAACCCGCGCCGGTAAGTCTGTTCCCTTCAGCCAAGCAAGTCGGAGATTTTGTTTGTGCAATTCCATACACAACCGGGTCGTATCATCCAGCATGTTGTTGATAATGCCCAGTCGGTACTGCACCTTTCGTTGGTACTGATTCATTTCTTGTCTGACTGAATCGGACACCTCTTCCAGTGGCGGCCCACTTTCTTTGAGAGGTGTTTCGTCCAAAGAGGTTGGTTCTTGCACGAGACCGGCCAATTTGTTGCAACGCATCTCCAGCGCGATCAATTTCGCTCCCAGTTCTGATTGCCAATCGGTCGCCGTGGTCACTACCTGTTGCCATTGTTGTAGTGTTCGCGTGCGGTCGACCAACGCCTCCGCACGGGTGGGACCCAGTTCTGACAACGTTCGAGACTGGGGCGGGGGCGGCCTCTGCACCTCGGCTTGATCTGTCAGCTGACATTGCAACTGGTACACAGTTTTAGTATACCGGTCAATTTTCTCGGCCATTTGTTTGATGTTGCCCACCGTTTTGCCCCATTGCACACGGCAGTCGGCCAATTGTTGTTTTAGCCGAATTTCAGACTGAGAGGTCGGCTCATCCGACCGCTCTTTCGACTGGGGAACCGTTCTTCTGTAGACTTGACGGTGCTTACGAGGCACCGTCTCAAAACCATTCTCCTCATCAGACTGCTCGTCGTTATTGGATACAGCTGTTTTCGGCGTCGACACGGCCGAAATTGCAGCTAGCAGTTGTTGCTGTCCTGTGGCCATTTTGGTTTCCAACTGCTGTTGTCCTGTTGTCATTTTGGTTTCCAACTGCTGTTGTCCTGTTGCCATTTTGGTTTCCAACAGCTGTTGTCCCGTCGATAGGCCAGTCAAGTGCTGACCGACTCGCTTTTCGACCTGATCTAGTTTACTGTCAAATTCCTTGCGAATCAATTCTGTCTGCTGACCGATTTCACCCATTTCCTCTCTCAAACGGTCAGTCTGTTGGCTCAGGTCTTCTCGCAAATTGTCGGCTTCCTCTCTAACTTGCAACCGCACTTGCTGCTGAATTGCCGACCCAATATTTTTATTCACGTGTGCGGCCACTCTGTGCATCAGGTTGCGCTCCTGATTGGCGGTCACGATAGCCTGTCGTTGAGCGTCAGACAGACTTTCGTTAAGTGTAGTCGACTGGCGCCTCTGCGCTCGCGTCTCTGTCCCAAACGCGTCATTTATTTCTTCACTTTCGACGATTTTCACTTGTTCCTCTGTTGTTTCTTCCGTTCCGACCACGTCATCGTCAGAAAAACACTCCTGTGACAGATTATTACCCGTAGCGAGCTGCTCAGTTGATACCGAAGAGGGTCGGTCCTGTGACTGCTTCAATCGTCTTTTAGCTTTTCGACTGAGAAGGTGGTAAGGTACACTTTGGTCACCTTTCTTGCCTTTGTCAGTAGTGTCGCTGGTAGACAACAGAGCGTCTTCAATTTCCGGCGCCATAACGGTAACTTGTTGAGAGGTTTTGCTACATTTGGGTTGTTGCTTGCCACCTTGACCTTTCCTGTTGCGATTCGGCATTTCGGTTCGGAACCTCCAATTGCACTGCGCCCAAATTAGCAGACACGGCGACAGTCGGAGACGGCGAAACGGTGGAGACAAGTTGATTGGCCGGGCGATAATTCAGCCAGGCAGAGGTAAAGTTGAGAGGCCGGGCGTTAATAATAACGGCCGGCGGAGCAGTAAGTTGCGATAGATAGCCAGGTAATAACCGGGCAGCAGGTGTAGCTAGTCGTAGGTGTTGCCGGGCGTTTAGCACGGCTGCTGTGTAGAAAAGTAATACACAATGTTTACAGACACGCCGGTAATCGACACGGCGGAGAAGAAGAAAGAAAGGTCGGCTAGTGCCGCGAGTCCCTACGCAGGAGGGTGAGCAAACTAGACGACAGCGCTCCCAGAGCCTATTCCGGCGCCGATCGGGCCTCGACACAGGAATCCACGTCACGAAGACAAAAGTGCCGGCTAATTGCCGGGGTTGTATGCGCGAGCAAAAGTGTAAATAAACTGTCTTACGCCTAGCGCAGCAAGTCGGAGACAAATGCAGTGGCTTCTAGCAAGCTTTATGAGCACACAGCAAGTCGTAGACAAGTACTGCTGGAGCGGCAGCTTTTGGCACACACAAAACTCACAACAACCAACAAGAAGAGAAATCACGTCTTGCGTCGAAGAAAACGATGGCCGCCGCCACGCAAAACGCTAACTGCCTTTGTCTGCCACCATCTCCCGACACGACAACGCGGCCCATTGTAGTGTACCATAGCTTAACAAAGAATGACGCTCCCGCTCCAGACACACATTAGTAACACAGCAAGACAAATAAGTACAAGTAGGAGCGAAAGAAGATGGTATCTGTGCACTTGCCAGCTTCCAAACAATTGTGAAATGCACTTCCGCCCACTCTGTCTTACTCATAGCTTCCGGTAACTGTAGTTTGCCTCTTTATTTGCTATGTACTAATTTCGTTAAGTCGAAATATGTAGTTCGTTACTTTATTTTAAGGTTCTAAGACGCGTTTGGTTCACGATTCATCTATTAGCTTTTAGAATTTAATTAAGTTTGCTGCTTTTTGATGGAGAACTGTTTATTAAAGCTGTCTATAGTGCCTTGCTAACCGATCTGTCAGTCGAGGGTCCATTTCCAAACGGAGCGTCTTTTGTCTAGCTGATGACGTGATGTTCGAGTTTAATGCGTCTGCGGTTTTTATTCGCCGTCTTATGAAATGCACCTCGCCTGCCGAGGTGCTTTTTCGGAGCACAAAGGCGCGCGTGCTCCGGCATAAATTTAGGCACCGGCTCTATATTATGCTTTTCTTTGCTCCCCAGCTTCTGCCACCCACACTTGCTCCGCAGCTTTTGCTACCCATGCTCCGCAGCTTCCGGTAACTGTACTTTGCCTCTTTATACTGCCTGCGGTTTTTATTTGTGCTTCCCAGCTTCTGCCACCCACACTTGCTCCGCACCTGTGCTTTGCCTCTTTATAGTGCCTGCCGCTTTTATATAGTGCCTGCGGTCTAATTTCTGCTTGCCAGCTTCCATGGTTTTTGTCTCTGCTTGCCAGCTTCCAAATAATTGGGGGACACTCACTCTAGCCGTCGGCGGAAACCGCAGACTGCGTGGGAGGCAGCCTGGAGTTTAAAGTCGAGGCCGCTCTACTGGGCGTGACTCTGGCAAGTTAATTAGCATAACTTGCCAGGGTCACGTCTGGTACTACTTACCATCAATACGGTCATTTTAAAAGTATTAAATTTATATCAATATTAAAATAGAGAGCCTGCTATTACATTAAATTGAATTAAAAATATGGAGAGGGGCTGAATATTAAATTATATTTTAACACTATTTTAATAGCATTTTAATAGTTAAGCCTTGTTTGACAATCAAGGAGTTACCTTATGTACAATACCTATACTGTGATTTTAGTATATTAATATTCTTGTATCACGTATTAATATTATTATTGTATTTACAAGTAACGATATTGAAACGCCGGAGAAAAGCGTTCAGCTGTTGAGAGAGACGGGATGTAAGGCAAGACCAAGCGGGGTTGGTTGCCATCTACTGGTTTCTTCCGCGCACCGATCGGGTTCAGAAACTTGAGCAGCTTTTGATTCCGAACAAGTTTTATCTCTCATTAATGGCTAGCCGACAGCGGGAAAACACGTTTAACTGTATCAGACAAGACTTTTGGCAAATCAAATGAGAAACATTAGCGACCAAGGCATGATCCTTTCCAGAGCTAACATCTGTCACAGCTGATTTTGCTCTATCTATTGTGACAGACTGCTTACGTTTAGAAAGAAAAGCTCTAATCCATTCAAAGAGATTATCACGGAAACCATAAGCCTGCAATTTACTCAGCAAAATCATGTGGATACATGAGTCAAAGGCCTTAGCAATGTCCATATAAAATATTTCAATGAATTTGCCTGAATCCAGATACTTAGTCCAATCATTTTAGACACTGCAACAACTGTAGCGATACAGTTGAGCGGCGCGATAGGTAAACTCCATAATGTTACAGGACACGGGGGTTAAACTTATAGCTCGGTAATTTGAACCTTAGATGGCAGGACAGGCCTTTCTTATAAATGGGTATGACATGCGCCATACGCCAATCATCTGACACTTCACACTGTACCAAAGATTGTTCACAGATAATAGACAGAGGGCAGGCAAGCTCAAAAGCTAATTTCTTCATGAACGATTGTGTTGGACCATCAGGACCAGGGGAGTTCTTATTAGGCAATTCGCACAAGTAAGTATACACACAGCCTGCTGTGAATTTGCACATCAGCCAAAACTGAATCAGTTCCGCTGAGGAATTGATAATCCTTACAATCAACAATTACTTTTTGGTAGACTGACATAAAATAATTATTAATTGTCATTGTCAACCGAGATCGGGCGGCCATCAGGCAGACATGTATAGTGGGGGGTCGGCGGAATCGGCCGATATGGTGTGCGTTGGACATCCCTATGGCCCCAAAGTAAAACCCTAAAACAGTTCCGCCCAACTCCCTCTGGGTACCCAGCAATGGCCATCCATGGTTCTCTCTGATGGGGCCATTTTCCATAGTAAAACGCCAAAACACCCCTAACGGAAATGGACGTTTCTCAGGGGGGCGAGCAAACTCAGACCCGTGCTATGCAGCGTTCGAAAGCTCACATCATGGGCTTTCAGAATCTATAATAAAATTTATGGTGATTTTTGTTGTTTCAAAAATAATCGATCCCGAAGTATCGATTTATCACGATTTTATCAATTTTCAGCAGCCAAATAAAATGGTTTGGCATGAAAAATTGATGAGCATACTAGGTTTTCTGACACGGCAAATTCAATGGCGTGATCCATTTGTGCATAGGATCATGCGATCAATCGATAGCCAGCAATGGCCATCCATGGTTCTCTCTGATGAGGGCCATTTTCCGTAGTAAAACTCCAAAACACCCCTCATGGAAATGAACGTTTCTCTGGGGGGCGAGCAAAATCAGACCCGTGCTATGCAGCGTTCGAAAGCTCACATAATGGGCTTTCAGAATCTGCAATAAAATTTATGGTGATTTTTGTTGTTTCAAAAATAATCGATCCCGAAGTATCGATTTATCACGATTATATCAGTTTTCAGCACCTCACTAAATCAGGTAAGAAGGAAAATGGGATTACCAAATTGGGGGTTTTCTGCTACGCCAAATTCATTCGCGACATCAATTTACAGGTATGATCACGTGATCAATCGATAATCGATATTTGATCAATTATCGAATTTTTGCTGTGCAAATGATCGAACTACACACGTTAATAATGTTAGTGGTTTTCTAGCATGCCAATTTCAACCATGATATCGTTCTAGAGCTACCAACGCGTTTTAATTCGATAATCAATATCGATTGATTATCGATTTTTTGCTGTGCAGATATTCCAACTACACAGGCTAATAATGTTAGTGGTTTTCTAGCATGCCGATTTCACAACTCACTACATTTGATTTCAGTCAATGAGCCCATAACTACAAATGTATGCAAGCAAACGACCTTTCGCTTCGACTAGATGCGATGAAGGAAATAGAACTACTACCACACATAGCTTATTTCTGTGTGTGTACCTTACCAACTGTTTTCAGTGCGCGAGAACCCGACAGTTGTCACACTTCAAGAACAACTCAAATTACATCCACACTTACATGATGCTGTATAACTGAACTAATGTACTATACATACCATACTATATGCGAGAAAAACTCTATCATCTGGTCTGGGTGTATCGGTTGTGTAACAAAAAATCGATAATTTATAGCCGATCGATATCAGATATTGATTGACACAGAGATCATGGCTATTAATGGATAACATAGTCGAAATCAGCATGCCAGAAATCTCTTAACATCTGGTCTGTGTGGTTGTATTGGATGCACAACAGGAAAATCAATAATGGGTCAAGTACTGATTACCGATTGATCACATGATCCTATGCACAAATGGATCACGCCATTGAATTTGCCGTGTCAGAAAACCTAGTATGCTCATCAAATTTTCATGCCAAACCATTTTATTTGGCTGCTGAAAACTGATAAAATCGTGATAAATCGATACTTCGGGGTCGATTGTTTTTGAACCAACAAAAATCACCATAAATTTTATTACAGATTCTGAAAGCCCATGATGTGATCTTTCGAACGCTGCATAGCACGGGTCTGAGTTTGCTCGCCCCCCTGAGAAACGTTCATTTCCGTGAGGGGTGTTTTGGAGTTTTACTACGGAAAATGGCCCTCATCAGAGAGAACCATGGATGGCCATTGCTGGCTATCGATTGATCACATGATCCTATGCACAAATGGATCACGCCATTGAATTTGCCGTGTCAGAAAACCTAGTATGCTCATCAAATTTTCATGCCAAACCATTTTATTTGGCTGCTGAAAACTGATAAAATCGTGATAAATCGATACTTCGGGATCGATTATTTTTGAACCAACAAAAATCACCATAAATTTTATTACAGATTCTGAAAGCCCATGATGTGGTCTTTCGAACGCTGCATAGCACGGGTCTGAGTTTGCTCGCCCCCCTGAGAAACGCCCATTTCCGTTAGGGGTGTTTTGGCGTTTTACTATGGAAAATGACCCCATCAGAGAGAACCATGGATGGCCATTGCTGGGTACCCAGAGGGAGTTGGGCAGAACTGTTTTAGGGTTTTACTTTGGGGCCATAGGGATGTCCAACGCACACCATATCGGCCGATTCCGCCGACCCCCCACTATACATGTCTGCCCGATCTCGGTTGGCAATGACAATTAAACATCTTACATTTTCGAAGGGTCAGTAACAAAATCACCATTATCATCAATTAAATACTGGTAACGGTTGCTTTGATTTCAATTTTGAGTTTACAAAACGCCAAAAGTATTGCGTTTTACCACTATTTAGTACAGTACATCCTGTTCACGCCTTCTCTCCCCAGATCTAATTTGCCTGCGTAATTCCCGGGCTAAGGTTCTGGCTCTCAACCGTTCATTCTTGCCTTTCATGATATATTAATATTATATTAAATGAAAATCAGCTAGTTCTATTATATTAATATTTAATAAATATTAAATTTCACTATTAAAATTACAGTATTCGGGAGGGCTACAGTTGAACCAATTTCTATATTTTTCATCTTCCTAGAGGCAGCTTTTGCTAGAAGTCACACAACCAAAACAAATCAACTTCCTCTCAACATTTCGATTAAGAGCATTTACCTGCACTGCAGTTGTAGTAATGTTTTGTGCACAAACCCGTAGCGTAACTGCCATCAGTTTTTCCCGCACAGTCAAGGCCACATTGCTCATTATTTTCAGCTTCCTCTGGACAGAAACATCGAGTAGTTAGAGCCTCATCAGCATAACAGACTTTCGGAGGGGTGCAAGGGTCGGCCAATTGGCAGGGATTGTCTTAAAATAAAATTCTATTAACCAATTGGCTACAACACGTGTGCACATACACATTAACTGGCACGTTGCAATACGATGGTCTTTGCATGGAAGGTCAAGCAACGATTTCTCCGGAGCAGTTTGAAGTCCCACGCAGTCCTGCCCAATGTCTGACAGTTCGTATACAGAAACGCCGGAAACGTTAAAGGCTGGACTGACTGCATTGCTATTGAATGGGTCAAACCACCAGCCGTAGTCACTCAGGCTGCTGTAGTTGGTGGTTCCTGGTAGCTTCGATCTCAGCCCTGCAAAACGGTCACAGATCTCGTACACTCCATTCAGAGAGAGAGACAACTAAACTGGTTACCAGTAAATGTCAACTTGTAATAAGGGTTTTGTTGTTGGAGCAGGTCAGCAACTGCGCTCACAACCTGTGCGCTTGTTAAATGTGGTAAGCGACCCACAATTCCATCGATGCCTGTCTTTTCAGCAGTACTCATGCAAGATGTGAATGTATAGAACCAAGTCCTCCAGTGTGTGAGCAGGATACATGACTGGGACCTGGGTTCGTAGACTCCTTTTAGCAGAATGCATTTGCACTGCAATGCGGTGGCTGCACAGACGCCATGCATTGGGTCGAACACCTGGTCTGTTGGACATTTATTCACAGTAGCAGCACCTGTTTGTAAATCACAACTATCAGTTATCTTTGTCCGATCCGATCCGATCCGATGTACCGGGGCCTTGCGGGGATGATCAACTCGTGGTCCATTTCGCGACCCCGTGATTCGTCATCTCGGACGTTGCCCTTATTTCAGTACCAGCCACTCCTAGCCATGCTGCTGGGTGCCGGTCTAGGAGAGTGCCCGGCGTGTTGACGTAATGATGCTGTCAGGTCCGGACGGCCGCTTGGTGCGCCCCCGTCTGAGAGGGCCCCCAGGCATAGTTGGTCTCATACATGTAACAGGTCATCCGCCGATGGGGGGAGGGGGGGTTGGGGGGGGTCTGGCGCCGGCCGGGGGGGTCTGAGCCAAAATTTTGGGGGAGGGGGGTGGGCACTAAAAAACGCTCGAAAATCGAAAAAATCGCAATTTTTCGGCTAAAAATTGCCAAAAATCGCTAATTTGGGCTGAAATACAGCTAAAAAGTGCTGTTTTGCAGGCGATTTTGGCAATTTTTGTGTGTGAAATTGTAAAAAATTGCAAAAATTTACTCGAAAATTTACTTGCCAGAAAAATCGGAGGGGGGGTCGGTGAAATCGTCTCGGGGGGGGGGGGGGGGTCCCCATCCGGGGGGGGGGGGGTGGCCTATTTCGGGTGGGGGGCAGACCCCCCCAGACCCCCCCTGTTACATGTATGGTTGGTCTCTCAGACAGCTTCTGACGTCATTGATCTTCTTCTCCAACGCGGCAGACTTTGTGGAGCGGCTTTCTGTGCAATAGCAGATCCAGTCGGTTCCCATTTACCTACTCGCTGTCACCAGCTTTCGGTGGTCTGGGTGAAGCTTTGTGCTGACAACCAACTCTTTGCGGCAAGAAACCTGCTGCGCCGAGAGCATGAGCGCACGAGCACGCGCACAGTGGCAATGCGGCCTGAACCACTACACCAACTGTGCCGGCGTTGTCGTTGGCTTGGTTGAGTAGAGTTGTGCTCAATTGCACAGAGACTTACCAGAAGAACAGCTAAAGTAATCTTCCGTGCAGGCTCCGATCGGGTAGTCGCCATCACTTTTGGCTGTGCAGTCCACTCCACAGTTGTCGTTATTATCAGCTCCTTCTGGGCATACACAGCGTTGCTGAAGGTTGCTCTCAGCTACACAGACTTTTGGCGGCTCACAGGTATTGTTCTGCTGACAGGTGTCGTCTGCAACAGTCTATGCACCGCAATGTGCTGCAAGTGCTACCTAAACGTGTAAAGAATAGACTACAGTTGGTAGGTATACCTGAACCTGAACCTGAAACCTGGGTATTAACCTGAAAATTGTGAACCTGAACCTGAACCTGAACCTACTTGAAAATAAAAGTACTTACCTGACACCTACTAGGTCGGTAGCTACTTTTCAGGTTTTTCTTGTCTTAAACTTGTCAGACACAAAAATTGCCAAAATCGCCTGCAAAACAGCACTTTTTAGCTATATTTCAGCTCAAATTAGTAATTTTTGGCGATTTTTAGCCCAAAAATTGCGATTTTTGCGATTTTTGAGCGTTTTTTTGGTGCCCTACCCCCCTCCCAAAATTTTGGCTCAGACCCCCCTCGGCCGGCGCCAGACCCCTTCCCCAACCCCCTCCCTCCATCGGCGGATGACCTGTTACATGTATGTATGTAAGCCTGAGCCTTATACATACTCTCTTAGAAAGGTCTGCGTTTGCGATAACTATGATATCCTCTCAAATTTGGTATGGATCCTCTCAAACGACAGCACCATTGCCTTGGGTATGTTATCAATAGTTAGCTTACTGCAATACTAAATGGTACATTGGATTCAAAATTTAAAGTTTCCAATTAATAACTGTCTGCTCTATTTTAGACCAAAATCTATGACCCAGTGCGACACTCAGGACCTCTTGAGTGGTACATCAACCGACAGATACAGAAAGAAAAGCGTGCAATGGAAAAACTGTCTGCCTTTATTGCACCGGAGTCATCCCGTAAACCGGAACTGGAGGAGGCGAAGCCAGCTGACAGTCTGGAGCCTGAGGAGGTCGAAGAGCAATTGCGAATCCTGGAGCGCCGTCCGGCTGAAAGTGCGGAAGCGTTGAATGCAATGAACAGTCTACTTCAGTTTCGTCGCCAGGAAATCCGAGAATCTGTGGACTTGACGCCAGAGAAGATTCTTGCCAAGTATCCAAGCTTCCTAAAGGTTCCAGATTTGGTAACTTTAATTCGTATCTCTTCTGATCCATACTGTATCAGACGTGCTGGCAGTGTTTTTAGATAATCAAAGACTTTGAAACAGACGTAAAACGCAAGTCCAAGCGGCCCGGCAAGACCTGGATTGACTGTTGGAATGAAGCAATCGATTTTATTATTCAAGAAGCGCTTGCCAAAACACGCCCGCATCCTGCCCAAAAGAAAATCTGTGAAAGTTTTGGACTTTACGATGCTAGATCAGAACTCGGAGAGTTGTTGCCAGGTAAATTATTATGGGAGCTATAAATTATGACATGGTTTTGAAAGTGGTTTTTCAGAAGAGAAATCGCGCCTTGCTCTGTTACTTTTGCCCTGCATCTTGATGCCATCAATACACTTTGTGGGTCCACCTCGAAGGAAGGCAAAGAAGGGCGCAGAAGTAGATAAAATTCCACTGGGGACAGCAATTGAGCATCTGCTACAGATCAAAAAGGTATGGTAATGGTATACATACATACATAGTACATACAAAGATCGTTAAGGATGTGTTTTTGTTTGCTTCAGTCTGGGCCCGGTAGAAGCATTCGTGAAGTGGTGGAAGAATGCAAGAAAGACAAGGACCTCACACAGCCGTTCCTCTTGGGGATGAGTCAGTCTGGCAAAATTGGTGAGGAAGTGAGCCAGTTCTATTTGGTAATTAACTTTCGGTACATTGTTCTGCCATGTGCGTCCGTAGCCGAGGCCGTGCATTTCCTGTTTGCTAGCTTTCATACTTTTAATACCGATTATCCTGTAGGCTTGAAGGCGGTTTATCTGTTCTTTGAACTGTTGTGTGGTTTGCCTTCATCGCAAAATCCGGGTAGAGCTCTAGATTTGTATGATCACTTGAATGCGTATCTCAGTCAGAGAGACTAGGAGATATATCCATTTTGTCAGTTCGTTTGCTCGCGTTTTATTGTTGCTACGGTATTAAAATATGCTTTCTGGCTCTTTCGACTGCTACAGCAATTATGTTCGCGTAAATTGTGGTAGGCTAACTCGTTTTGGTGTCTCAACTGTTGTGTAAAGATTGCTCATTTCCCTCTGGTTTTAGTATGTCTGAAATGTATAGTAGATTTTCTTTTTTCTCAATTTTGGCGCAGAAATTCTTACTGTATGCGTGATTATAATGATCTGATTCTTTGCATAGATGCTGTGATAATAAATCAATCTCCTTTTGACTTTTAGCAGATCCGTCTGCTAATTTCGCAGAAACCATAGCAGCAAACGCAGAATAAATATGCGAAAGGCACAGATTTTTCTGTGGCTATTGCTGTTTCGCAGAACCATCTGCCAATGCAAATTGCAGATTTTTTCTGCGAAATAAGCGCAAATAATCTGCGAAGTTTCGCAGATTTCTTATTAGGGTCAAAACTGGCAGTAAAATCTGCGGAAATTCTGGCAGATTTTCTGCGGAAATCGGCAGATCCTTTCTAAGAGAGTACCTTAATGCCGGAACGGAACTTAGAGTTTGAAATGAACGTTCCTGGAGTGCATCAGGGTTTCCTACTACAATGGCGATCGGTCCGTCATACCGCAAAAATTGTCTTGCCTTTTTCTCGTTTTTGTCGAATTGTTGCTTTGTAAATTTCGATTGCTTTGAACATGGATCGTTTTCTTAAAGGAACAGGAGCGCTTTTGATTTAGCTCATAGCCGAAAATTTGGGTCTTTATTTGAAAGCACCTGAACCTGAACCTAACACCTGGGTACTTTTGAAAAATGTACCTGAACCTGAACCTGAACCTGAAATTGGATTTTTGAGATACCTGAACCTGGACTTACCTAAAATTTGGTGGTACCTACCAACTGTAGAATAGACCTACACAGAACTTGGCAAATGGGATTGGTTAGCTCAGTGCAGGAGTAGCTTTTGAAGAAATTCTCGCTGCGGTCATAGAAAACACAATCTTCGTTTGCAGTGCCATTTTCAATTATGTTAGCGAAGATTGCAGTTGTATCTACAGCTGGCACAGCTGCGTTCTCGTTATTCAGGACCGGATACCAGTAGTAGTCGTCGATTGTTCTTGCCTTCCCAACCAATCGACTTCGCAGACCTGAACGAAAACTAATATTTGCTCTGAGCAACAATACGAAAGATTTCTTATGCGGTATACCAACGAACGCATCTCTAGCAATGTGGCTCAAAGCACTAGCCAGCTCTCTGCTCGTAATCAGAGGAAGTCGGGCTGTGAGTCCAGTTATGCCGGCAAAGTATTGGCTAGCTGCGTTCTTGACGCAATACTCAAAGCTGTAACGCCAATTGACTTCAGATGTTGAGACCGCCCGCAAGCACGAGTGAGAGGATGGCTCGAAGACGCCACTGATGGCTTCGCAGCGACAAGGCAGTGAGTTGCTCGCACAGCTGGACGAGAACGCATCAAACTTCTGACCCGACGGACATTGGTGCGTGGTTGCAGTGCCTGTAAGTCAAAGCGTCTGTAACTGCATGCAATGTAGAAAGGTGTCTCAGTGTAATCATGGACTAATCGCCCTTAAAACGGCCTGACCATTTACACTCGTGATGCTGGCTGGCAGACCGGCTAAGAACAGGTGTTCCTATGTATACATGTAAACGAGGTAGTCCGCCGAAGGGGATGGGATCGAAAGTTTTAGCCAGCCCGGAGGATTAAGCCCAAATAGGGTGGTCCAGTAGTAAAAATGACTCAAAAATCAAAATGAAAATTTGTGTTTTTTACTATTTGTAAGGACTATAGCCTGTAGCTTATCAGCTGCCATATGTAACAGGGGCGGTCCGGAGGGTTCTGCCCCCACCCGACTTTGGCCAGACACTCCGGATGGGGACCCCCTCCCCGAGACGATTTCTCCGAGCCAACTCCGATTTTTCTGGAAAGTAAATTTTTGAGCAAATTTTTGCGATATTTTTTACAATTTCAGACTCGAAAATTGTCAAAATCGCCTGCAAAACAGTGCTTTATAGCTGTATTTGAGCCCAAATTAGCGATTTTTAGCTGAAAAATTGCGATTTTGAGCGTTTTTAGTGTAGAAACCCCATAGAATTTGGGCTCAGACCGCCCGGCTAAAGTTCTTATACCGTTAACAAACGCCGCGTCAGTGGCTCAGTGGGTAGCTCGCTGCCTCTGAGTCACGGCGGCCGCTGCATCCCTAGTGGTTGTAGTGGTTCATCCTCTCGGCGTGGCAAGTTTCTTGCTGCAAAGAGTTGGTCGTCGGCACAACGCTCCACCCAGGCCACCGAAAGCTGGTTACAGCGAGTAGGTAAAATGGGAACCAACTGGATCTGCCATAGCACCGAAGCCGCTCCTACAGCATGCCAACTTGGAGAAAGAGCAATGACGTCAAGTGCTGGCTGAGACGACACAGGGACCGGTTTAGTCCTCTTCGGCCGGGCAGTGGACGCTGTCAGCACTATGAGGTCAATGCGCCAGGCGCTCTCTTAGTAACCTGGCGCCCAACAGCATGGCTAGAGTGGCTTGGCAGTGATAGAAGGGAAACGTCCGAGATGACGAAACACGGGGGTTGCGCAATGGATCGCAAGGTCTGAGCGTAGGGCTGTAAAAGCCCCCCCCGCACATCGGATCGGACCGTTAACAAAACTGCACCGTTCCAAACGGACGACACCCCTGGCCTGGACAAGCTACTGCTCGCAAGTCTGCTTTGAATTCGAGTAAAATCTGACTTAATTTCACGCTGACCTGACGAACACATGTAGTAGTAGCTGTGACAAGCGCCTATCGCATAGGACCCATCGGTTTTTCCATCGCAGCTCACTCCACAACTTTCATCTTTGCTTGCGCCAAAAGGACACAGACACACTGAACGGTTATTGCTATCCGGCATGCACACTCTCGGCGCTTGGCATGGGTTGGAAACAGAACAGTTGTCGTCTAAATTGCGACAGATTCGGAGAGTAAACGATATTAGCCGACAGATTACGCAAAAATTCGCAGACATAGTCAATAGGACGCGTGCAAGCTTCATTGTTGAAGGTGGCGGAAGAGGAGTTGTAAGTAACGCAGTCCTTGTACCAGGCATCATCCAATTGATGGGAGGCGTTGATTAGGCTTTTATTTGACGCTTCGATGCCCTGCCTAAGATCGTACATCCAACTATAATCGTCAATTGAACTGCCGTTCCCTGACTCGCGTCGCAACCCTAAAACCGAGATGAATTTTCTAAAAAAAATTTAATACACAATTAAATCCAAAAGGAAACTATGTACTAGGGGGTTGGGAGGTTATGCCTCTAGCTAGAAAGGCCAAACCCCATCACCCCCCGAGATAGTTTAGGGACCCCCGATCCAAAACTGCAAGTACATTGTAGTACTAGTCGCGGCTCCAGTACTACGTAACAAACTGACTCAGAAATAACTAATTTTTAGCTAAAAATTCGTCTGAAACGCCTTTGAAAACCGAATTTGGCGTTTGCACTGCTGATGCTTAAGAGACATCGGTGTTTTAGAAGCCCTTTTTGCTTGTTTTTAGCTCTACAACGCTAATTGGCAGCTTAAAATAGCGATTTTTAGCCTCCTCACTGAAAAAACGTGCTAAAAACGCATTTCCAGGCGTTTTGGAGCTTTTTGAAATTGTGGACTCCTCTCTGGGCGAAATACCCCTCGACCCCCACCTGACGGAAAACCCGCTCTCCCGTCTCCGCACGCCGACCCGAACCACATGTGACGCCAGGTATACAGTGTAGTGGATATTTTCACTAGAAGTGTATTATATATCTGTGATAATATTCTTAACATGACAGCTCTCATCTCTTACTGCATGCTTCTGATAATTTTGAAATGGTTTACACCTACAAGCACTCAATCTCATTGACAAATAAGCAGATTTACCTATGTGGTTGACGTGCGCGTATACTGAGGTTCTACGAAGTTATTAAATAGATTGTGGAGCGCGTGTGGTCCCAAACGGACTATAGTTGCACAGCAACCATACGTAGCAACCGGCCACACTAACCGATGAACTTGGGCGTTGTCGGGTTCCAGGCGCTTAAAGCATCCGCAATCTGATTCGAGCTCAGATGTACCAGTCTACCAACGATTCCGGGCATCGTAGTGTACCAATTTGCAGCCAGATACTGACAATACTTGAACGCATCGGTATAACGGCGTCTCACGTTCGATTGGTATAAGAGACATGTCTGACTGGAAGTCAGATAGGAGCTCCATGTACCAGGCCAATTGCAAGCACAGCTGAGATGCTCACAGGTTCCGGAAGTCAAAACAATTGAAGTAAAGAATAGAAATGCTAAAATCAAGTTCTTTTAGTTTCTAATTTTAGAGACTAAAATTGCTATAAAGTTGATGGAAAATAATACAGGCCAATATGTTCATATTGATTGGTATTTGGTTTTCCAAGTCTTTTTGGAAAAATAGCACTCAAATGCTCTAACTCATTGCGTTTGCTGAAGCAAGTATGCAAGCAAGTGGATAGATCAATCAAATCCTATATTAGACCAGGACTTTCCCTGGCCGTGAGCCGAAAACCCAGCTATTAAAGACTAAGCTATCATTCATCATGTTTGGTATAATACGTAGTACTTTGCATGCTGTGACGGCAGTAAAACAATTATCTAACTACATAGCACTCTAAGTCGATCTTTATACGTACTGAAAGAGAAGTGGAGGTCTTTACTAGTAGATCTGGTATAACAACACAACACACGCACACACTCTCAAATGCACACACACGCAACCACTCGCTAACTTGCTACTACAAACACTCACACAAAACTATCAAACTCTTCAGTACGTACCGGTGAGAGCAAAGTTAGGCAGGTCCATCGGCGGTAGTGCTGTCAGCCGGGCAGACGCGGTACATCTCTATCAACCAATAACGTTTATGTATGCAGTTGGCGTTGCCGCAGATCGCCAGCTTTGTTCGTCCTTCCGACTAATATATCAATGGCCAGTAATTAATTAAAGTTGGTAGCCTGTGCATTTAGCAAATCACCATTTCATAATTGGTCGGCCGCAGCACGCTCAAATCGGTCATGTACTTGATGTGGGCCAAACTACGTCACCGCTTACACCGAAACAGTTTAAGCAAATTTGGCCGACTTTACTGATAAACTTTAAGGAATGCTCTTTTGGGCTTCTCTTGTTTCAGTAGTGCTCCGTACTTCAAAAACGTGATATTTGCAGCCTAAAACCTAACACTAATTCAGTCCTTTTGACTAACACGTCTCTCGATACGTTACGTTACATAACCACCGCAAAGGATTTCCCGATTCGACGCTCCACGCTCGAGATATGGCCCCCTGAAAATCGGTCCGCTTAACTATGGGACCGAAATTTCAAAATCGAATTTCTAGTGCACACCAGAGTTGGGACTTAAAAATTGGGGCTTTTAGGTAACTTTTGGAGTACTTTAAGAATCAACCATCGCATTCCATTTTTAGGAAAAAAGTTCTATCGACCCCCTTTGGGCCCCCTAGCTCCTCTGGAACCCCCTTTAACAGCTTTTTTATTTCAGAATATTGTAGCGCTATCACTTCCCTACAATTTGGTATAAAACACATTGGCTGAATGGTGGAGCAATGTAGTGAAATATTGCTTCAAAGATGAAAAATCATCAAAATTTTTACTTTTTGTATGACACCAAGGTTTTCTATTGGCATTTCTAGCCTACCAACTTGAGTTTTGGACAAAAAATTAGGGCTTTTAGACAGGGGTGGATATTTTTCCGAAAAAAACCTCGGCCTGCTTTTTTTCGATTTTTTTCCGAAATCGCGGAAAAAACTCCAGGCCAAGTTCGCGGTATCCTAGCCTGGTTTTATGATTCTAACGCTTTCTAGTGCCTTCCTCAGTCTTTTTAGACCAGAAATACACGTGTTACATAGATTTAAGTCACGAAACAGGCATGAAACAGTACCCGACAGGTTCCATCAATAGCTCTATATGCAAATTTACCAAAAGTGCTTGTTATTTTCTACTGCGAAAGTTTTAAATTTAGGATCAGCTTCAAAATGAACGGCTTTCTGTTTACAACTTCAAAAGATATATTTTCGTTAATTCGTTATTATTCTGCCTATACTGTATTTTGTTTACCAAGAAACAAACAAAGATACACTTTGCTGTTATAAATTCAATAAATAAATATTGAAAAATGAAACAGGAAAACCGCTTTTAATGGCGAAAAAGCTTTCAAAATCAGTGAAAGCACAGTTAACAAAAATACACAGATAAATTCTGTTTCTAAATGGCTAGTGTCTATGATATGACACAAAAAATTGCAGAAATTACTGACTACAAATTCAAATTTAAAAGGTATTTCGTAGACTTTAAAACTGGACCGTAACAAAAACTTTAAATATAGGGAGGGTATTACCAGAGGTAATTGTTTTAAATTAGTAGTGAACAAAAATCGTATAAACGCCAAATTAAGATGCATTTTGCGAGAAAGTCAGCTTTGGTGCCGAAGAGAGGGGGCAAGCAGGGCCATCTCACGGATCTGGCTGATATTTATATCTATTAAAATAGAGCACAGTCGAAGACCAACGGTGCATGCCCGGCCACCAGCAACCCCCTGGAACCGGAGCTACACCCCCTCAAAGTTGGGTCGGCAGCAATTTTCGGGCTCATTTTAATAGCTCTGACACCCTCCATTCAAACGATCACGCTTCATTCGTTTCTTTAGCTAGGATCCCGACTCGCATATGGTTTTGTAGCTGGTGCAATGGCCTTTCATTTTCTGGTACTCCCGTTTCCATATCATAGCTGGTTACCGAGATATTCGCCGAAAACTGCGAAATTTCCACAAAATGCCACTCCGTTTTTTTTTCGAAAAATCTTTATAACTTTTTGTGCAAAGGCCTTGCCAAGCTAATGTTTTAACAAAAGTTAGGCATGAGTTGGCCAAACAAAATGAGCGCCCCAAAGTGTGCGGTTAGGGGGGGAGGGGGGTGTTTTGGCCTCTCAAATGTGTTCGAAAAAAATTTTTTTCTGCAAAGCTTAGTTGTTAGCATACTGTTATATGCAGTTTTGTGTGCTGAGTTCGAAAATGCATTCAGTTTAGCTAGATTCGCTCTGGATCGGGAGAAATTGGCGTCCAACGTTGAGACTAACCCTTTTTCTTGACTGGCACTACTCGCTAGTATGACCATTAACCGCGGTGCAATGCAGTTTTTCTTATGTAGTTTTTGCTGCTGATTCCGAAAATAACTTTATTTTTGCTCTACGTTGCCTACTTTTGAAGATATCGGCATTTTTATGATTTGGGAAGAAAACGGCTGCACTTGCTATAACATGCTCGTTTGAAAGGTGACTCAATTCAGTCGCATCTAGGGTACAGAGCCATAAAAATTTATATCACCTAATGCAGTTTTTGCCGCTGATTACGAAAATGACATCTTTTTTTCAATCTGACTGCTCCTGAGCTACTTATGTAACTTTTATGCCCTGGTACTCAGACAATAAGTTATCTGTCAAATCTGGACGTAATATGGTATCTATCTGGTGCAGTTTTCTCCGCTGATTCAGAATATCATCATATTTTTGCGCTACGGCCACTCTGTCGCAAGTTATGGACCTCCAAAGTTTCATTAAGAAACATGTTGTGAGAAGCCGTAATCCTAAAATAAATGTTCAGCATTCATGCATTTCTGAAGGGAACCTTTTGTCAGTCAATAGTGTACCCGACCTATTTTGACCCGCTGAGTTCAAAAATGGCGTTTGTTTTAATCCATATTTACTCGTTTTGGAGATATATGAATATTAATGCAAATTTTGTTTGATCAGTAATATCTCAAAATTGAACAGCAGTAGAGAAAAACAAAGGTCATTTTTGAACTCAGCAGTACAAAACCATACGCGAGTCGGGATCCTAGCTAAAGAAACGAATGAAGCGTGATCGTTTGAATGGAGGGTGTCAGAGCTATTAAAATGAGCCCGAAAATTGCTGCCGACCCAACTTTGAGGGGGTGTAGCTCCGGTTCTAGGGGGTTGCTGGTGGCCGGGCATGCACCGTTGGTCTTCGACTGTGCTCTATTTTAATAGATATAAATATCAGCCAGATCCGTGAGATGGCCCTGCTTGCCCCCTCAAAGCTGACTTTCTCGCAAAATGCATCTTAAATTTCTTTGCGAATCGGTTAGTCAATCAGTGGAACAGTCTTACTCAAAATCAAGTTGCAACTCACTCATACGGCGCTTTTAAGAAAAATGTTTCGGTTAAAGATTTTAGTCTAGGGTTTGGGTAAGAGCTCCAGAGCCACCGAGCCATCTTTCATATCCGGTTATTCTGTCATATAGTCCTGGTCGTCCGTTTACTAACCCGTATTTATCTTATGTTATATACTAACACGTTCCTCAATTGAAGAAGAGAAAATAAATAAAATATAATAAGTAGTCAATTTTTAGTCTTGTGACGTCATAAAACCCCAAAAATTAGTAGTTAGTGGTTTGTAGTTAGTAGTCACTACAAAATAGGTCTAGGTACAGTATTTAAAAATACCCAATCAGGTATCAGGTATAGGTAGCAGGTATTGTGCAAAAAAAGTTAAACTCCGGGTTTTAGCCGAAAAATCGCTCAAAATGCCAATTTAGGCTCAAAAGGTAGCTAAAATCAGTTTCGTTACAGTACTTTTAGGATTTTTTCGTTATGATACGGCATAAAATGCTAAAAACATGCTCTCAAAATCATTGCAGAGGCGCGCAATCGCTTGCACACCCATCTCTGGTGCTGTTAATATTAGCCAGTCAGAGCAAAGCTTCTTGTAAACTGTTTTTACCAGCAGGTCGCTAGCTGTGTTAGCCTCTACTCAGTGGCTTACTAGGGCCCGACCGGATACAAATTTCTACCGGATCCGGATCCGGATATGCCCATATCCGGCCGGATCCGGATATCATAGATCAACTTAAAAATTTTTTAGAATGCAATAAACCACATATATACATTTCTTTGTTCTATAACAGTTGATTCAAAACAACATCTAATAATTGTAGTTCAAACTATGGTTGGATAATATCGGTTTTTGCGATGCATGTGATATTGCATATATCATATGCATGCAAAAACGAGATATGTACATATTTTTTGCATATTTGCATATTTTATCACCGCGGCTAGAAATTGATAACTGGACGCTTTCCAAGCATTTTCGAGTTTGGTCGGAATGTCTATGCAATCATTAGCATTTATTAGGCATACCTATTTTACAGATACAGACCTCATCTGAAAACAAGACGGTTCTTCAAAATGAGTGTATAAAACTTTAGATAGTTTGATCATTTTGAAGATCCTCTCAGTTTTAGAGGCAGAGACAAATTTTTTTTGGAATTTTTTTACAAAATTAGACCGGCAGCAGAGGAAAACGTCAGTAAACTTTTATTTGAAGAAACTGGGTGTGCAATTCTTTCAGATGCAGTTTTTTCTTTCAAACAAGTCTTGCTGACAGCAAGCTCTTCAGATAATTCTTTCAGATGATTTTCCCTTCCAATCCAAAAAATTCTGGCACTCTTTAGGCAAATCTTTCAAAAAGCAGCTTTCGCTTCCAATGAATTCTGACACGATTTAGGCAAATCTTTCAAAAAGCAGCTTTCCTTTCCAAATAATTTTGGTACACTTTAGGCAAATCTTTCAAAGCAGCATTCCGTTCTAAGGCATTCTGACATTCCTTTGAGTTATCTTTCAAAAACACGAATTTTCAATTCCCTTCCAAAGAATTCTATAGTCTTCTGGCAAATCTTTCAAAAAGCAAACTTCTCTTCCAAAGAATTTTACATTCTTCAGGCAAATCTTTCAAAAAGCAGCTTTCCCTTTGAAACAATTCTGACATTTTTTTTGGGAAATCTTTCAAAGCCAGGAATTTTCCCTTCCAATCCAAAGAATTCTGGCACTCTTTAGGCAAATCTTTCACAAAGCAGCTTTCGTTTCCAAAGAATTCGGGCACTCTTTAGGCAAATCTTTCAAAAAGCAGCTTTCGCTTCAAAAGAATTCGGGCACTCTTTAAGCAAATCTTTCAAAAAGCAGCTTTCGCTTCCAAAGAATTCTGGCACTCTCTAGGCAAATCTTTCAAAAAGCAGCTTTCGCTTCCAAAGAATTCTGACATTCTTTTTAGGAAATCTTTCAAAAACAGGAATTTTCCCTTCCAATCGAAAGAATTCTGGCACTCTTTAGGCAAATCTTTCAAAAAGCAGCTTTCGCTTCCAAAGAATTCTGGCACTCTTTAGGCAAATCTTTCAGAAAGCAGTTTTTTCTTCCAAAGAATTCTGGCACTCTTTCGGTAAATCTTTCAAAAAGCAGCTTTCGCTTCCAAAGAATTCTGACACTCTTTAGGCAAATCTTTCAAAAACAGTTTTTGCTTCCAAAGAATTCTGGCACTCTTAAAGCTCAAAAAGCAGCTTTCGCTTCCAAAGAATTCTGGCACTATTTAGGCAGATCTTTCACAAAGATCTTTCTCGTTCAAGCAATTCTCCTCTAAGGCAAGCTCCTCAGGCGGTTGTTTGAAAAGCAATTTGTTTCAAGCAAGTTATTCTGAGTGTAAACACTTTGCGTACATAGGTCTTAACAAAAAACAGTTTTTTCTTTGAAGTATTCTTTCTGACAGTCAACTCTTTAGGTAGCTCTTTGAATAAGTAGTTTTCTCTTTGAAGTACCGTATAGTGCTGTTTATAGTCCCCCCCCTATTTATAGTACCCGGGGTACTATAAATGGAGACAGATTTTTATTCTACAGTGAGCAGTTATTAATACAAAATGACCGAACATTATGGATTTTTGGAGGTAAACATTGTTTGTGCGAACAAAAACAGTAGATAATGCAATTTCTCTTTGAAGTAATTCTTTCTGACAGTCAACTCTTTAGGTAGCTCTTTCAATCCTGTTCTTTTCGTATGAATAAACGTTTTCAATTCAAAATCAGTAGTTTTCTCTTTGAAGTAATTCTTTCTGACAGTCAACTCTTTAGGTAGCTCTTTCAATAAGTAGTTTTCTCTTTGAAGTAATTCTTTCTGACAGTCAACTCTTTAGGTAGCTCTTTCAATCAGTAGTTTTCTCTTTGAAGTAATTCTTTCTGACAGTCAACTCTATAGGTAGCTCTTTCAATCAGTAGTTTTCTCTTTGAAGTAATTCTTTCTGACAGTCAACTCTTTAGGTAGCTCTTTCAATAAGTAGTTTTCTCTTTGAAGTAATTCTTTCTGACAATAAACTCTTTAGGTAGGGATGGCCAAAGCACGTTCGCGCGGCGCGGAATAGAAAATACAAAAACACAGCCAAAAAGTGGTCCAACATGGTTTTTGCAACTTCAAGCGCAAATGCTTTTTTGTGTTCCGTTATGGATAGGAGGATGTGATGTATTTATATGAAACAGAGTGTGAGCTATCGAATAAGATGCATATTGAATCATAATTCGGCCGTTAAAGAGCATTTTTCTCTCGAAAACTGAATTCGTCGTTTTTCAATGTCTATTTTCTGCTAAAAGGAGACTTGATTCAAATTTTGTTCAACCGGTTTTAAAATCACCGCAACTCGTTACCTATATAGCACCGCTTTTTTTCTTTCCGCACTTTGGCATGGTCCCCACAAATTTGATTCTTCCTTAACTACTGAAAATCGGCTTTTTCGTGGATTTTTTTCATGTTTCTCGTTCTTGTGAAAAAACAACAAATTCGGCGAAAGATGTTCAATCGGTTCCGTATACAGTAGACTTCAGGCTTTCGACTGATATAAGAATTGGCTCTCTGCTCTTTGTCGTTAACCCCACAAACGGTGTTGAAGTTTCTGCAACCCTTAATTTTTGCCATTTCTTTCTTTTATTGTACCCAACAATTCGAACCATACTTTTTCGCATTAATTTAGCTGTGCAACGAATATTCACATCTTTATAGTAGATTTTAAACAATCAAGTTGGTTGCACCTTCGTAACTCACGCCATTGAAAATCAGCCACCGCTGGGACGGCGACCAAGTTATAAACACTAATTTACGCGATTTAACCCACGCGGCTGTTTTGAACCCGCATTTCTCCAATTCTTCATGAAATTAAGTGCGGTTTTTTGCGTAAATAATCGCATCAGGTCATGCTTTGTCGTTTTAGCATAAATTTTTCCTTGTAGCGCCAGTTATTCAAATCTGTCGCCCATAAATAAAAATGGTACCAAGTGCGCCATACAAAAGTTCTTCGCAGACGAATGATTTTAGATCGCATTTTTCTCATTTTTCATGGAATCAAGTGCGGTTTTTTGCGTAAATTATCGCATCCGGTCATGTTATCGGCGGTTTTAGCATAATTGTTTTGCTGTAGCGGGAATTTTTGAAAACCATTGGCCATACCTACTTTAGGTAGCTATTTTAATAAGTAGTTTTCTCTTTGAAGTAATTGTTTCTGACAGTAAACTCTTTAGGTAGCTCTTTCAATAAGTAGTTTTCTCTTTGAAGTAATTCTTTCTGACAGTAAACTCTTTAGGTAGCTCTTTCAAAAAGTAGTTTTCTCTTTGAAGTAATTCTTTCTGACAGAAAACTCTTTAGGTAGCTCTTTCAAAAAGTAGTTTTCTCTTTCATTCAGTTATTTCTATTTGATAAGCTCTTCATGCAGCGTTCTTTCAGAAAGCAGTTTTCTCTGGCTGGCAGTTAAACACTAAAAGATCACAGTTTAGGTGGACCGCCCTAGCTTTAAGTTTTCAGCACACAGCACCAGCAGGAGTTGTAAGTTTCGCACCAAAATTGTGCAGGTACAATATACCTAGGTATCCAAAGGCATTGATAATAAATTATGAGTGATGGGGAAACTGTCCTTTCCTGTGTTGGTGGACCGCAGTAGGATATCAATAGAAAGCTTGAAATGCACTAAATAAATGGACCAAAATATTACCATATTCTTATTCCTTCTATTTCCGTTTAAAAACCCCAACAACACTGCAGTCAGTAGTACATACGTATCTATATGACTGACACTCTTTTAAGTAATTATTTCTGATAGTATAAGTTTCAGACCATACTTTCAAAACGCTTTTTTGTCTTTCAAGCAATTGTTTCTTGCAGTAACTCTTTAGGTAGTTCTTTAAAAATCAGTTTTGTCTTTCAAACAATTCTGTCAGACTGTAAACTCTTCAAATATTCCTTTAAAAAGCAGGTTTCTGTTTTGCTTCTTTCAAAAAACAGCTTTCAGTTGCAATTCACAGTAAACTGTTGTCAGTTTTCGAGCCACGGACCCAGCAGGACTTGGAGTTTTCGGGCCAAACTTTCGCAATAGGTACCCAGTTATCTTGTTAATAAATCCTGAAAATCTGAGCCAAATTCATAGATAAATGACTGAGAACGAACTGTTCGAGTAAACTTTCCTTCCTGGTGGAGTGTCTAAAGGCTAGCAGCTTTACAACGAGCGAGCCGAACGGCGCCGAGAGCACACGCTTTAAGATGCAATTGCATCCTACACGCTTAACGAAAAGCTAATCTTATACCCGGTAAAAACAGAAGGGGAAACACAGTTTGGCATGAAAGTTCAGCTCATTTCGTAATTTTTAGATATAATGGTTGACATCACAGACTTTTGGCTAAATTATTGTTTGCATGTTCAAATTTGTTCTCTCTGATGTAGTATAATTAGCCGACCTTTTGGTAGACCTGCTAAATTATTGTTTGCATGTTCAAATTTGTTCTCTCTGATGTAGTATAATTAGCCGACCTTTTGGTAGACCTGTCCTAGTTTTACAAACTAAAAGATTGATTATGAATTCGAAAAATCTCAGTTGAGATTTCCATTCTTTGCGAGTTGAGTTTAGAGTCTCAAGCCATTCATCTCCATTCTGCAACTGAAAAGAGACACTTTGATCTCTGTAAAGTACAGATTTACAGTATAAACTTGCCTCAATAATAGTTCTTTTTTTATTTTAGATTTTTTATTTTTAATTAAATGAAAAATTAGCAAAAACAAGGCGACTATCCTAAACATAGAAATCCAGTCTGCTTGGCTGTTTTGTGATGTTCATTGTATCACATTAGTATTATTAATTTTGTTGAGTTTGTTTTGGCCAAGTCCTAGCCTGCTCGCCTTCTGTAGCTTGGAGTTATCCCCTTCCGAAATGAACTGACCCGAATTTTCAGATGCCAATTTTTGACGTAAATATTTCAAGAACCCTTCATCAAATCTTTGCCAAACTTTGCAAGTTAACCAATCTTTATATGGACTTAAGAACCTGAAGAGCTCAGCTTTCTCACAAAACCGGTTAAAATCTGGCAGATTTTTACTTTCAGTCAAGGTGAAAAATTAGCATTGTCAAAAATGAGGGTGTTATCCTTTGCACAGAAATCAGGGTTATACGAACTACTGGCCACTGGGGTCATGGATTACAATCGCCTCAAGAAATTTCTAACAAGCATTTGGTCGAATGCAATATGTATTTATGTTCAAAATACGTAAAAAATCACGTTTTCCCATCTGTGACTGATATCCGGCATATCCGGCAGGTAATATCCGGATCCGGTACCGGATCCGGATATGGCCATATCCGGCCGGATCCGGATATCCGCTCGAGCCCTATGGCTTACCCACTATTTTGCAAAGCAAGTGTAAGCTTTTTTGAGATCTCTGGTCCGGCCACGGTCTGACAGAAGCGACAAAGTTTGGACAGTTTTAATTCCTTCAAAAACTCTTAAAAAGCATTCTTATTATGAAATTAGCAAAGGTCTGGTTGGGCCACGGCCTGGAAAAAATTTCTGAAAAATTAGCCTTCCAAAACGCGTTTTTAATGAACAAATCGGTCTTTGACTGCCACTTGGCATACATGTCGCTGGGTTTTTCCGTGGGGGGACCTTTTTGAAATCCCAAATAGGGTTTTGGGACCAAGTCCAAAGGTGGGTTTTGCGACCTTTTTTTCCGGTCCAAAGGTGGGTTTTGTCGACCTTTTTTTCGGGGTAAAAAGTGGGTCTTGTCGACCTTTTTTAGGGATTCTGGGGCAAAAATGGCTTCAAAACCCTATTTGGACCGAAAAAACCCTTTAAAACCCAGTTTTTGCATTAAAAATGCCTTAAACCCCTGTTCCGGTTGAAAAAAATGCCTTAAAAACCGAATATTGAAGCAACGAATGTAATAAAAAGCTGTTTTGCGCTCAAAATACGTATTGAATATGAGTTTCAGCGATAAAATACTGATTGAAATACGTTATATTGACTAAAATAGTTCACAGAACCCTAATTTCGATTCTGAGGCACGCGCAAAACCCTGTTTTGACTTATAAGACTACTAAAAAACCCTATTTAGTGATTTGAATGCAGTTCTTAAACCCTGTTTAGGGTTTCTAATCAACCTAAAAACCCTCTCTAGGCTTTCTAGCCAGTGCTTAAACCCTGTTTAGGGTTTCAAAGTTGCCTAAAAACCCTAATCCCGGTTTAAAAGTAATCTGAAAACCCTGTTTAGGGTTTCAAAGTAGCCTAAAAACCCTAATTAGGGTTTCAAAGTAACCTGAAAACCCTGTTTAGGCTTTCAAAGTAGCCTAAAAACCCTAATCAGGGTTTGAAAGTAACCTGAAAACCCTGTTTAGGGTTTCAAAGTAGCCTAAAAACCCTAATCAGGGTTTGAAAGTAACCTGAAAACCCTAATTCGGGTTTAAAAGTAACCTGAAAACCCTAATCAGGGTTTAAAAGTAGCCTAAAAACCCTAATCAGGGTTTAAAAGTAACCTGACAACCCTAATCAGGGTTTAAAAGTAACCTGAAAACCCTAATCAGGGTTTCGAAGTAACCTGAAAACCCTAATCAGGCTTTGAAAGTAACCTGAAAACCCTGTTTAGGGTTTCAAAGTAGCCTAAAAACCCTAATCAGGGTTTGAAAGTAACCTGAAAACCCTAATTCGGGTTTAAAAGTAACCTGAAAACCCTAATCAGGGTTTAAAAGTAGCCTAAAAACCCTAATCAGGGTTCAAAAGTAACCTGACAACCCTAATCAGGGTTTAAAAGTAACCTGAAAACCCTAATCAGGGTTTCGAAGTAACCTGAAAACCCTAATCAGGCTTTGAAAGTAACCTGAAAACCCTGTTTAGGGTTTAAAAGTAGCCTAAAAACCCTAATCAGGGTTTGAAAGTAACCTGAAAACCCTAATCAGGGTTTAAAAGTAACCTGAAAACCCTAATCAGGGTTTAAAAGTAACCTGAAAACCCTGTTTAGGGTTTCAAAGTAGCTTAAAAACCCTAATCATGGTTTAAAAGTAACCTGAAAACCCTGTTTAGGGTTTAAAAGTAGCCTAAAAACCCTAATCATGGTTTAAAAGTAACCTGAAAACCCTGTTTGTTTAGGGTTTCTAAGCAGTCTAAAAACCCTAATCAGGGTTTGAAAGTAACCTAAAAACCCTAATCAGGGTTTCTAAGCAGTCTAAAAACCCTATTTAGGATTTCCAACCCTTACAAAACCCTGTTTTGGGTTGTATGGTAGCCGAAAACCCAATTTTGTGCTGCAGAATGTATTGTCTGGGCTAAAATTTTCTTTACTTTGGAATCCAAAAGTGGGTTTTCAGGTCCCCCCAAAAATCCGCTGGAGGGGGGGGGACTTTTGCCGAAAAATCGGGCTTGGGGGGGGCCGGCCCCCCTTTACCCCCAACGACATGTATGCCAGTTGGTGCCTTCTGTTTGTACCTGATACCTGTACCTGTTTCAGGCCAAAATACCCAAAATCAGGTAGGTAGGTACAGTTCAACAGAAGTACCCGATCAGGTATCAGGTGGTATTGCAAATCTACCTGATAATCAGGTTCAGGTTCAGGTATACCTGATCCACAGTAATATGGTTGAAGCTGATAGTCCCTGCATAATGTGATGCATCATTTTCACTTGCGTAATTGACTGGCCATAGCACGCATGCGAAAATCTTCGGTTTTGGCTTTCAGTACATACAAGTACGCAGCATGTCGCAAACACTTGACATTTATAGGATCGAACTAAGGGAAACTTGATCGAAAGGACAGGTACGAAGTTTATGATCCTCACTGCAGTAGCTACGTAGTAACCGCAAACTGTACGTACGTATATCACACAACTTTTATTAAGTTTTAGTGACTAACACAAGACAGAAAAAAGGGACCCGTACACGTACTAAGTGACACAGACCGGTCAAAGGCGTCAAATAGGTGTTTGTCACTAAAAAATCACCTAAAGCCCACTTTTCAGTGATCGGGCTTAGAGTTGTAAAAACGTGTATTGAAGGCCACAAATTTGTATTTGACAATTTCCTAGCATGGAATTTCGCATGTAGGCGATGCAAGGATGGATTCATATCCTAAACAACTTTAAGAGTCGTTCTCTGGTCAGATCGAGTTTCAGTATTCAGACCCAAAATTGAAACTTTGGCCTAGAGAGCTGTAAGTTGGTACACTAATACATATCGATAGGTTATGTAACCACCGCAAAGGATTTCCCGATTTGACGCTCCAGTCCCGAGATGCAGCCGTCTGAAAATCGGCTTGCTTAACATGGGACAAAAATTTCGAACTTGAATTTCTTTCCTGCTAAAAACAGTTGGGACCTAGAATTTGGGCATTTTACGTAACTTTTAGAGTACTTTAAGAATTTTGGGTCTGTTTTCGATTTTGACGAAAAAAATTTTTTTCGACCCCCTTCCCGCCCCCCTAGCTCGTCTGGAACCCCCCTATGTGGGTTTTTTTATTTCAGAGTACTGTAGCGCCATTTGTTAGCTACAGATTGGTGCCAAGCACGATAGCCCACGGCCCGGGGTTTTGAAGTAAATTGACTTCAAATGGCTGAAAATCGCATGTTTTTCCAGTTTTACTATTACCAGAATTGCACTGTCAATAACCAAAGTGCCATAAATTTTCCAGACCTCAAAATTTCAAAATGGGCCTTCAACAAAAGCCTACAAAACTAACGGCGTATTTGTAGTGCACTAAAAAGTGCTTTTGCCAATCGAGAAGTCCTTTTGGCACCATTTACAGCCCGGTCTACAGAAAGAGGAAAAAATGAAGATACATAGTTGGCCAACTAAACCATACATGTACTAGGGGGGGTTGGGGTTACCCCCTAGCTGAAAAGGCCAAACCACCCTCACGCCCCGGACCCAAAAATACAAGTACTAGTAGTGGCTCCCAGTACTAACAAACCGGCTCAGAAATCACTAATTTTAGTCTAAAATTCGCTTGAAAAGCCTTTGGAAACCGAATTTGGCGTTTCCACTGCTGATATTTAAGAGAAATCGGTGTTTTTTGAAGCCCTTTTTGTCATATTTTGCTTGTTTTTAGCTCTAAAACGCTATATGGCAGTTTAAAATAGTGATTTTTAGCGTCCTAACTGAAAAAAACGTGCTAAAAACGCATTTACAGGCGTTTTGGAGCTTTTTGAAATTTGGGACCCCATCTGGGCGAAACCACCCTCGACCCCTCACCTGAGGAAACCCCCAGGTCGGCCCGGAGCTGTTACATGTATGGGCTAAATACTTCAACAAAATGACACTAACATTTAATAAAATTCGAACAACAGCATAGATGTGTAGATAGATCGTTTTATGTCCTTGAGTATCGGCATGATAGAAAATAGCAGACGCACGCGAATTCTACGTATTCAGAGACAGCCATTGTCTCTGCCAGACCCAGCAGTAAATTCAGAGATACAGCAGGGCTGTTTGTTTTCCTGAAAAAACACAAGCCGGTTTTTTTCAGTTTTGTTTCGGTTTTTTCCAAAAGCTATTTTCCAAGCTAGTAGAAAAATTTTTTAACAATCGCTTTTTATTGCAGAATCTCAACCAAATAGCGTGAGTTTTATTACGAAATGCACTAATTTCATCTTTTAGAGTCGCAATTTGATTTTAAAACAACAAAAATACAGTAATAAAAGTTGCTTGAAACTGGTACCAATATTTTTTGCCAAAAACAGCTAAGTTATGCCATGGAAATGCCTGTAAGGCTTCTATTGAGGTAAATTCAAAGCATTTGAAGCGAATTTAACCAGTTACTGTGCCTATTTCCTTTAAAAACTTACTTGAGTGTTTTCAGCATTTTAGTTTTTCCAAACCCCAAGGAAAAAACCGTTTTTTCCCCGGAAAATACGAAAAAAACGAGGAAAAACCGAACCAACAGCCCTGAGATACAACATACGGGCAAAAATAGTCCATAAAATAGATAAGATAATAGTACTGATGCAGGTAAAACAGATTATAAACCAATAATAACAACCGAATAAATGGATATGTTTTGTTTTCTAATACACAGTCGTATACAAGCAGACATGGGCTAACATTTTGGCTGAGGGGGTTGAGCAGAGGGGATTGTAAGCTAAAAAGTCCGATTTTTACTAAATCAACAAGGCTCATTTTTCGCTAAAATAGTTAAGAAAGTTGGATCAAGTGTAGCTGGGGGGAATCAGGAACCGATCCCAAACAGAAATTAATGTGTTTAATGATCATAATTAATTATAAATTAACGATTTCTATCGATAAATATCAATTATCGATAATTTTTTGGCAAAATTCCAAAATTTCAAAATCGTCCAAAATGGTCATGTCACATATCATTTGAAAGCCCTTGGCCTGGCGAGTCTAATGATAACTAAATCAGCATAGGAAACGCCCCGGGGGGCCTGTTTTGCCAAATATAAAAGTACCCCTATGGACGCATCAGCATAGGCACGCTCCGGAGGGCCTGTTTTCCAAATATAAAAATACCCCTAGTGGGACGCATAAGTATAGGGCACGCTCCAGAGGGCCTGTTTTCCAAACATAAAAATACCCCTAGGGGAACGCATCAGTATAGGGCACGCTCCAGAGGGCCTGTTTTCCAAACATAAAAATACCCCTAGGGGAACGCATCAGTATAGGGCACGCTCCGGAGGGCCTGTTTTAAAAACATAAAAATACACCTAGGGCACGCATCAGTATAGGCACGCTCCGGAGGGCAAATATAAAAATACTCCTAGACGCATCAGTACAGGGCACGCCCCTTAGGGCCTATTTTCCAACTATAAAAACACCCCTAGGGGAACGCATCAGTACAGGGCACGCCCCTTAGGGCCTATTTTCCAACTATAAAAACACCCCTAGGGGTACGCATCTGTATAGGGCACGTTCCGGAGTCATACAATCATATGAAAGTTAATTAATTAGTATCTAATCCATTTCTGACCTTCCCTGATTTCCCCCCCCCAGCTACACCTAACCCAAAAAGTTATTCTAGTCTCATTTACACTGAATCTAGGCATGTTTTTATCATACGTATTTTACTATACAAAATCCATCTTCCTAAAAATTTCTCAGGGGATGGCGGCGGCCTGAGGCGGTCAACCCCCTCAGCCCCTATTTGACCATGTCAATATAGTAGCAAAACAAATAAACAACCGAGCATTACCGTTTTTCTTCAGAGCGACATAGTCGCTGGAGGCATGTCGTCCAAAACAGGCACCCCATTCTCATACGAACCAGCACCATCGCGGCTTTGCTGACTGAATCGCAGGAAAACCTGTTCCAGTGTAGTCTGACTGAGCGAATAATCGACAATATTCAGCGGCTTGACCAACGCCTCCAAGGTGTTGAACATTGAAGACCAGGACCTGCCCTCCAATTGAGGCAGTTCATAAATTAGGATCGATTCGTGTATCTCCTAAAGAAATCGCATGATTTGTAATCAAGCTTGAACATTTCCTGATTTGCTGAATAGCTACTAGAATTTTTTTAAAAGAATCTTACCTTCAGCACACTTCCACGGAACTGTTCCTCAATGGTCCGTCGCGCTTGCGGCACCAGCTCAGCATTGTCTACCTTCACTTGCAAGCTGTAGCCAGTGCCATATTTGGTCTTGAGATGTTGTGAAGAACCGATGCATCGCAAGCGACCGGCAGCCATGATACCGATCTGTTGGCAAAGGGCATCGCATTCCTCCATACTGAAAGCAAACGTGCAACACTTGTGCCCAAATCTTAGCCCTCCTCACCTGTGAGATGTGAGTACAATGGCGATGCCCTGGCTGGTCAATTGGGACAGGATATTCCAGATGGCTCTTCTGGCAATCGGGTCAACCCCTGTGGTTGGCTCATCAAGCAACAGCACCTGGGGCATGCCCACCAGTGCAATGCCCAAGCTCAATTTTCGTTTATTGCCTCCGCTAAATATGTCCTTTCATTTCCAAGAGCCTGTTCTTGCACAACAAACCTGTATGTTTTGGTCATTCTGCCTCTGTACTTTTCGATACCGACTGCTTGCACTGTGGATGTGACCACAGAATCGACGTGGTTAGCAGGGATGCCTCGAAGACGAGCGAACAGTGCTAATGTCTCACCACCGGTCATTCGGTCAATGAGTGCGTCAAACTGTGGGCAGTAGCCCAAATTGCGTCCAGCCTGCAGAAGATGACTAGCATGCAAATATGAAATATTGGCTACCGACCAACCTGGCGCCAACTTCTAGCCACATCAAAGCCAGTGATGGCAGCTTCACCGGATGTGATGGTTTGATTGCCCACCAGCATCTCAAACGTGGTAGTCTTTCCTAAAGTTGACCACTGAGCATAAGCTGCAGTATGCAAGAAGAATCAACTGACCAGCTCCATTGACCCCCAGCAGGCCAAAGCACTGACCATTAATGACATGGAAACAGAGACCATCGACTGCTCGTACCGCAGGAAAGTCCTTGGTTAGGTGCTTTGTGTAAACTGGACACTGACCAGCAGTCAACTGATTGACCACCTGTGTCTCAGCCTGCACATCAGACTCTCTGCTCAAGGATCTTGACTGCACCACAGCAGCAGGTCGCTGATGAGATCATAATGTGATACTTGGACAATGCTCATTGTTTTCGTTGAGACTTACCACAAACCTGGCCTTGTGGCAGCAACAGCAGTTGCAGCAGCAGACAAACGGCTTCAGCCGCTCCCACAGCCACGCAAAGAGCTTCAGTTCGGTCAAAGCAATCAGACCCCAGTAGAGTGCCATTTGCAGAAAGAAGAACAAGATGTATTTGCTCATGCCTGGATCACTCCAGGCCATTACCTTTGGAGCTAAATATAGGATGATAGGATGATTTTCATCACAATCGAATACTTTCTGCGTGTGATCCTCTGTTCTGTGTCTGTTTGACTGCATGATTAATCTGTTTAGTAAAGCAGATGAAGATCGTAATTATGACCTGTGACAGTTTTCATGGCTATACCAAGGTTTCATTCATAAATGAACTGGAAAAACTTGAAGGGGGTTACACAGCCTGGCTGCAGAGGGGGTAGGCCGATTTCCCAAAAAATGGTAAAAAGTTTCCGATTTTCAAGAAAAAAATCGCGAAAACATTCGGCTAGAGGTGTCTGGTTGGCCAAGGAGGGCTTGGCCGGTGATGGGAGAAGGTAGGACCCACGCCCATCCATGTACAGTATGGCTTGATTACGCGTAATACTACTGTTTACCTAACAAAATCTTGAACAGAAACACCACCTACCAGTCACAATGGATTTTATACACCGCCCAAGACAGAAATTAGGCAACAGTATTCCAAAGATGACGCGCAGAGTCGGCCAGTAAGATTTTGACTCCAGCATTGCACTGACAGAGACCACCGGCAATCCTGCAACATAGCTGAAAGTCAGCTGCACAGCAGTTTCATTGCCTTACCAATGATAATACAAAGAATCATGCTCATTACAAAGGCCTTAGGGGCCGTGTTGAACATGAAGGAGATCAGGTAAACTCTGCTCAGAGAAGAGAGGGCGTAGAATAGAAAAACGAAAAACGTGGCCAGCCACCGAGTGTTCGTGATCAACAGATTGACCTTGAAAACTGCGAATAGAATCAAAATCAATAGCATTGGCACCATGCATGTGCACACATCCCAGAGATAATTGGACAGCCAAAACATGATCGGATGTGTGCCAGTCAGAATCTGAAACTGACAGAGTAAGGAGCTCCAATAAATGGTGCCACAGCATGATAGAGTGATGATCACCTGAAGATGCTTGGCACCAGACGCTCTCTCCTTGACCAGCATCACCACAAAAGAGCTGATCAGAAAGGCTAAGCCAAAAATCAGCAGGATGGAAATCGGGAGAACGAAAGCGTCTTCCATTGAACCACTTGGAGCGCGATTTTCATCTTCTGCTGAGCTATCTTCACTAGATTTCCACCAGTGACCAGGCAATGGATAATTAGTGACCTGCATTCTGAGATCGTTGATTTTCAGTTCGTTAGCCACTAAAGCCGTGTCCAGCAGATTTAGACTGATGGCAGAGGAATGAGGGACAACACCCGCAAAGTAGCCAGTAACCTGCTGACGGTCCATGGCGGCTCCGACCAAATAGTGCTGAATTATGTTAAATTTTGAAGACTCGTTATATTTTTTGCTTAAGTAAGAGTCTAGATCAAAACTGCTAGTTTCATCCAGATGATACCCAATTCTGTTGACGAGATTGTGGTAACTGAAAATCATGCAAAATGTCAAGCTGTGCTGTGGAATGTTCCAACAGACCTGTCGGCAAGACTTTGCTGCTGCTTGTCAGCATAGAATGGCACACGAACATCGCTCCACTTGCCCAAGTTGAGGGCCAAGGCAGGCATGTCAGTGGTAGCAGGCGCACCGCCAAATATGTCAGCTGCACGATAAACGACTATGCAGAGTGCTGCGAATATCAGTGGCACAATCAACTGAGGAAGAGCCATGATCCAGTAACGTTTGGTCAGATGAAAACGTTTGACCAGCAAGCCCTTCAACTGTTGTATCCACAGCATAATCCCTGAATGACGCTGTGTGCCAGGTCCTGAAACTCAGTCAAGCATGCAACGATTTAACAGCTCAATTTCCGGAAAATTAGGGAGACAGTAGGGACACTGCTAAATAAAAATACAGAGAGGGAAAGACAGACAGAAACATGCAAACCTCACCACCGACACCATATCCATCTGTATCAGCTAAGTCTGGCCCAAAACGTAGATCCACTGATACTGGCTTTCCTTTAACATCACCTTAATTGTCACTGTCTGCAGAAGGACCTTGGACAGACAAAGTTTTAAAGTTAATAGAAACCCAGACTGGAAATATTATTAAATGAAAGACTGTGATGAGAATAATCGAATGGTGTAAAAAACCCTCAAATTTTAGAGTGTCTCCAGCTTCTTGCACCTAGTTGGAAATGGTGTTCTGTGTGTGATTTCCAGATGCAGCGCTTTACCCAAATTTTTCGCCGATTTATAATCTGACTGCATGTAAAGAAAGGATATCTTCTGGACTTTCGGATTAAGTATGTCCGGGATCGCTGACATTTAAAATTGTGGAGAGCTATTATCAAATCCACTTTTGGTCCTTTTTGAAATTCAATTTTTTAACAAAAGAGTAGGGTTAAAAATTGCGAGTTGCGCTGTTCCCAGTGGTCGGAGCAACCCGGGAGTGCCATTCAATTCCATAAAAAATTTCACATTAGAAAAAGTTGTATCAAATTTAAAAGTTCATCTGTCCAAAGTTGTTGTAACGCTTCTGCAGACACGACACGACAATTAAGAGTCAGTCTCTTAATCTATCAGACGCCAAAATTGTTATCTTCCAGCTGCAAGGGATTCGTGGATTTGAAGCTCCACTCCTGAGATACAGGCTCCTGCCAAAACTTTTTTCCTGCCAAACCTATGTTCGTATTGATAAAGTTGAAGTTAAAGTCAGGTTTTTTGGGGTTTTGTTGTTGTCAAATGAGGTCAGAAAATTTTCCTGATGTTTTGGATTTTGACTGCATTTTCTTAAAACTAATCGAAACTGTTAAAAAGTCCCCCAAATATGAGTTTAGAAACCCGATTTGTTCGTCAGAAAATGGATGGCACATATTTTTTCACAGAGAGCGTAAATTTGTGGAGCGTGTAACTCTCGACTGGATCGTCGAATCGATTCAAGGTTTGCAGGTCTAGTATAACTATTCTACTACTACTACAACACCAAGTTTGGACCGGATTGGTGTAAGTCAAAATTTCAACTAAGGTTTGATCGAGTTTTAGAGACTGGCTCTCAAATCCGTTCTAGGATTAGTGCAAAGCAGAATGAATTGAAGAGACGAGCAGGTGCAGGAAATAAGAGGCAAGCACAGCTGACCTGTTTCAAGATGCAATTCGTCAGTACCTTCCTCAAGGTTGGACAGCTCTATCTGATTGCCAGCAGGTATTGGTAACCCATGAGAGTTTGATGTTTCGTTTGCTTGATCCAGAACTCGGTCAGCCTCATCCTCCTCATCATCTTCCTCTGCTATCTGTCCAACTCTGAGTTAATGAAAAGATGAGCAAACTGCAGAAGGCTTGAAGAACTTGATACCTAAGAAAAACATCTTCCATAGTGGTGATTGAGACACCAAATGAGGACACGCGTAATTCGCTCTTTTTCCCCTCCAGCTGTGCAAACAGTGGACCAAATCTGAAAGATCGCCCAAGTTTGTTCTCAATGTGAAGGAAGAAGCTGCAGACTCACCTGGAATGGTACTTGTCCGACAGAATAAATGTGCTCTCAAGACCGAGCGATGACTGAAGAGCTACATCTGGGCAAAAGCTCTTGATCAGCTCCAGCAGAATTGCTACATTCCGCTCTTTCATTGCTTCCTGACCTCGTTCAAACACAATGGTGAGATTATAACCAGTACCTGTACAAGCAGTGCCTGAAAATGCATGAAGGCCATGCAAAGACCATACCATAGTGCTTCTTGAGGAACAAGCTGGAGCCACAACACTGCAGCTGACCCCTTGCAAGGATGGCAATTCTGTCACCCAATACATCTGCTTCTTCCATGTAATGAGTACTGAGAATAATTGTGCGGTTTTGTTTCTCAGCCTTCAAGAACTGCCAAATACTATGTCGGGCCTCAGGGTCCATGCCACTGGTGGGTTCATCAAGCATAACTACCTATACAACCAGATCAGTAGTCAAACGAACATAAAGAGAATCGAGCACCTCAGAACCGCCAATCAGAGCGATTGCCACCAACAACTTGCGCTTCATTCCTCCGGACAATGTATCAGCACGTTTGTAGCGCTTGTCAATCAAGTTCAGAACATGTAACAGCCTGTCTACTTCTGCCTTCTCCAGTTTCCGGCCTTTCAACTAGAGTTGGAAAAAATTTTGAAGTCCAAAAACCTTTTTAAGAAAATTTTTAGTTCAAAAACTTTTTTCCATATTTTTCCATGCATGAAATTTAGCTTGTAGGATATAAAAGCGTGTATCAGAAGCAACAGTAAATACAAAAGCTGATACTTTGGTTCAAACATAGTGTTAGAGCCTGATAGTGATATTCTATCGGAAGCATTGCTCATAGAGTGGCTGCTCCACTTCAATCAAGCCCTATTTTAGGCTTAGAATAGGAAATTGATAGAACTCCACAGGTAATGTATATCTGAGGTTAAATTCAGTGATATCCTCAAAAATTCTTTGAATAAAATAAAAATGTTTTGAAAAGAACTTTCAAAATACCATTTGTTTTTGCAAAAAAGCATAACAACACTAGTTTCAACTGTACAGGCGATAGAAATCGCGAGGAACTACTAAAAGTGCAGTTACCTTGCAAAACAGCTTAAGGTGTTCCTCAACAGTAAGCATCTTGTACAGAATATTGTGCTGAGGACAGAGACCCAACTGGGTACGAATGAGTGGTAACGATCTGAATAAGTCATAGCCATTGACACGCACATCGCCTGATGTGGCAGGCAAAATGCCTAAACTCATAATTTCTTACACTCTTCTAAACGCAGCTCAAATACCAGTCAGAATTTTCATAGTGGTCGTCTTGCCTGCACCATTGTGACCCAATAAAGCAGTGATCTGGCCAGGATACATCTCCATGCTGAGGCCATTCACAGCCAGCACCTTGCCTTGTTTGTACAACTATGAAAACCACCATTCAACCCAAGCACAGTGAGTACAGGTAGAAGCTCACTTTAACCAATTGTGTGATGCTGATAGCCGCTTGCTGTCCATCTCCAGTGTCTTCAACAGTGGCATTTTGTGCTGCCCGAAGGCTTCTGCGACGCCAGGAACCTCTATCTGCATCGTCTTTGCCTGAATGACCAGTCCAATATGACAACTGAACAAAACACTTTGACGATTCGTCTCTACAGAACTCTAAGCCACCTGAAAAGGGAACCAGGGCTTCTCTGGAACACCTTCTTCTCCAGGGTTCACTGCATCTACATACCAAGTGATCAGTATGCAGATAATCATGTCCACAATGAGCATTATGAAGACCAAACCGATGGTCAGATGCTGATCTATGTTCTTTGGGGTGAAGAAATAACGCCATTGCAGACCAACGCCTAGAAGAAAGCTAACCAGTAACTCTACTCTGCTATCTAGCCAACAAGAGCTACCCAAAGTCTCAAAGTCCATGAACAACTTGAACCCCTGCGCCATAGCGATGTTGTTGACAAGCAAAGTCAACACATTGATTGCTGTGGACCATGGCGCACTGTCACTAGTCTGGAACACTCCAGTGCACACCAGAACAGCTATGATCGAAAGGAAAAAGTAGAGCAGCCCACCAACTGCCATCGCCGGCGTGCCTGCATCATTCAGCAGATTAGTTTCTGCAGATGCGAAGAAACACCTACCAGACTGGAAAAAGACGGACACGGTGAAGGCGTACAAGATTACTCCTGCTGAGAGCAGAATGAAGAAGACAAGAACCAATGACGCATCACTCCGAGGAAAAACTGCTTGACCTTTGAATTTCATGCAGAAGAAGAATGTGAACACTGCTGACAGCAACAAAAGCTTGCACATGCTGAATGTGAAGTGAGAACTCCATTGGAGCCAATTGCGCAGACCCATCACTTTCATGTACTCCTGTAGCAATTTACTGTTAATGCAATAATGCAAAAACCTGATGCTTCACAACCGTTTTGTCATTCAACAAAACAAAAACGTCGAAAAATTTTTAGAAGCAATATTTCTTTGAACTTTTGCGTTCGATCCGATTCGATCCGATTTGCGGGGGGCCTTACGGCCTACGATCAGACTCGAGGTCCATTTCGCTACCCCCGAGATTCGTCATCTCAGACGTTGCCCTTCTTTCACTGCCAGCCACTCCTCATACATGTCGCTGGGTTTTTCCGTGGGGGGGGACCTTTTTGAAATCCCAAATAGGGTTTTGGGACCAAGTCCAAAGTGGGTTTTGCGACCTTTTTTTGGGGTCCAAAGGTGGGTTTTGTCGACCTTTTTTTGGGGTAAAAAGTGGGTTTTGTCGACCTTTTTTAGGGATTCTGGGGCGAAAAATGGCTTCAAAACCCTATTTGGACCGAAAAAAGCCTTTAAAACCCTGTTTTTGCATTAAAAATGCCTTAAAAACCCTGTTCCGGTTGAAAAAAATGCCTTAAAAACCGAATATTGAAGCAACGAATGTAATAAAAAGCTGTTTTGCGCTCAAAATACGTATTGAATATGAGTTTCAGCGATAAAATACTGATTGAAATGCGATATATTGACTAAAAATAGTTCACAGAAACCTAATTTCAATTCTGAGGCACGCGCAAAACCCTGTTTTGACTTATAAGATTACTAAAAAACCCTATTTAGTGATTTGAATGCAGTTCTTAAACCCTGTTTAGGGTTTCTAATCAACCTAAAAACCCTTTCTAGGCTTTCTAGCCAGTGCTAAAACCCTGTTTAGAGTTTCAAAGTAACCTAAAAACCCTAATCAGGCTTTGAAAGTAACCTGAAAACCCTAATCAGGTTTGAAAGTAACCTAAAAACCCTAATTACGGTTTCAAAGCAACCTGAAAACCCTGTTTAGGGTTTCAAAGTAGCCTAAAAACCCCAATTAGGGTTTAAAAGTAACCTGAAATCCCTGTTTAGGGTTTCAAAGTAGCCTAAAAACCCTAATTAGGGTTTGAAAGTAACCTGAAAACCCTAATCAGGGTTTGAAAGTAGCCTGAAAACCCTAATCAGGGTTTAAAAGTAACCTGAAAACCCTAATCCGGGTTTAAAAGTAACCTGAAAACCCTGTTTAGGGTTTCAAAGTAGCCTAAAAACCCTAATCAGGGTTTGAAAGTAACCTGAAAACCCTAATCAGGGTTTAAAAGTAGCCTAAAAACCCTAATCAAAACCCTAATCAGGGTTTAAAAGTAGCCTAAAAACCCTGTTTAGGGTTTTAAAGTAGCCTAAAAACCCTAATCAGCGTTTGAAATTAACCTGAAAACCCTGTTTAGGGTTTCAAAGTAGCCTAAAAACCCTAATCAGGGGTTGAAAGTAACCTGAAAACCCTGTTTAGGGTTTCAAAGTAGCTTAAGAGTTGGTCTCTGAACCGATCGAGTCTCAGTATTCAGACCCCAAAATTGAAACATTGGGCTAGAGAGCTGTAAGTTGGTACACTAATATACACTTATGAGTTGTCCTTCGGCTCCAAAGGATTAGTGGATTTGACGCTCCAATCCCGAGATGCAGCCTTCTGAAAATCGGCCCGCTTAACTATGGGACCAAAATTTCAAACTCGAATTTCTAGCCTACCAGCTGGAGTTGGAAGATAAAAATTTGGGTTTTTGGGTAACTTTTGGAGTACTTTAAGAATCTGCAGTCCAATTTTGTTTTGGAAGAAAAAAATATTTTTTCAACCTCTTTAGCGGGCCATAACTCGGCTGGAACCCCCCCTAGAGGCGCTTTTTTATTTCATAACTTTGTAGCGCTTTTTATAAGCTATATTTTGGTATAGAACATGGTACGATTGCTGGTGGCCAATCCAGTGAAAATTGGCCTCAAATGTCACGAACTCGAAAAATTCGCATGTTTCACTATAGACATAATTTTCCAAATCGAATTTCTGACTTAATGAACAGAGTTGAGCTGTGAAAATTTGGGTTTCCAGAGTACTTTCAGTGTGCTTTCGGAATATAGTGGATTTAGAATTTCGAGGAAAAAAAAATTTTTTTTCGACCTCTTTGGCGGACCATAACTCGGCTGGAGCCCCCCCAAGAGGCGCTTTTTTATTTCATAATTTTGTAGCGCTTTTTATAAGCTTCATTTTGGTATAGAATATGGTACGATTGCTGGTGGCCAATCCAGTGAAAATCGGCTTCATAAGTCGAAAAATTCCCTCATTTGGAAGGCCAAATTTTTATGAGTTCTCAACATTTGAGGCCAATTTTCACCGAATTGGCCACGAGCAATCGAAGCATATTCAATACCAAAATGAAGCTTACAAAAAGCGCTACAAAGTTATGAAATAAAAAAGTACCTCTAGGGGGGTTCCAGCCGAGTTATGGCCCGCCAAATAGGTCGAAAAAAAAAATTTTTTTTCCTCTAAATGCTAAATCCACTAAATATTCCGAAAGCACACTGAAAGTACTCTGGAAACCCAAATTTTCATAGCTCAACTCTGTTCATTAAGTCAGAATTTCGATTTGGAAAATTATGTCTATAGTGAACCATGCGTATTTTTCGAGTTCGTGACATTTGAGACCAATTTTCACTGGATTGGCCACCAGCAATCGTACCATATTCTATACCAAAATAGAGCTTATAAAAAGCGCTACAAAGCTATGAAATAAAAAAGCGCCTCTAGGGGGGGTTCCAGCCGAGTTATGGCCCGCCAAAGAGGTCGAAAAAAATTTTTTTTCTTCCAAAACAAAATCGGACTGCAGATTCTTAAAGTACTCCAAAAGTTACGAAAAAACCCAAAATTGTATCTTCCAACTCCAGCTGGTAGGTTAGAAATTCGAGTTTGAAATTTTGGTCCCATAGTTAAGCGGACCGATTTTCAGAAGGCTGTATCTCGGGATTGGAGCGTCAAATCCACTAATCCTTTGGGGCCGAAAGACAACTCATAAGTATGTATTAGTGTACCAACTTACAGCTCTCTAGCCCAAAGTTTCAATTTTGGGGTCTGAATAGGGCAAAGGGCCAAGACTCGATCGGTTCAGAGACTGACTCTTAAAAACCCTAATCATGGTTTAAAAGTAACCTGAAAACCCTGTTTAGGGTTTCTAAGCAGTCTAAAAACCCTAATCAGGGTTTGAAAGTAACCTGAACACCCTAATCAGGGTTTCTAAGCAGTCTAAAAACCCTATTTAGGATTTCCGACCCTTACAAAACCCTGTTTTGGGTTGTATGGCAGCCGAAAACCCAATTTTGTGCTGCAGAATGTATTGTCTGGGCTAAAATTTTCTTTACTTTGGAATCCAAGAGTGGGTTTTCAGGTCCCCCCAAAAATCCGCTGGGGGGGGGGACTTTTGACGAAAAATCGGGCTTGGGGGGGCCGGCCCCCCCTTTCCCCCCCCCAACGACATGTATGCCACTCCTAGCCATGCTGCTGGGCGCCGGTTGCCAGGAGGGCGGCCGGCGTGTCGATGCATGATGCTGACAGCTCCCGACGGCCGCCGGTGCCCCATATGCCAGAGGGCTCCCAGCATAGTTGGTTTCTCAGACAGCTTCTGACATTGTAGATCTTCTTCCCAACGCGGCATGCTTTGTGGAGTGGCTTCGGTGCAACGGCAGATCCAGTCGGTTCCCATTTTACCTACTAGCTGGCACCAGCTTTCGGTTGCCTGGGTGGAGCGTTGTGCCGACGACCAACTCTTTGCGGCAAGAAACCTGCCGCGCCGAGAGGATGAACGCACGACGTCGCGCACAGTGGCTATGCGGCCTAAACCACTACACCAACTGTGCCCGCGAACTTTTGCGATTAACTGATCCAGCTGTTGGCATGATTAATTCCCAGTAGCCTTACTTATTTATTCAAGATCATACATATGCATGGAAGTGACCAGGGGGACAAAAATAAAAATCTACCAAACGTTGCTAGAGGTTCCTAAAAAGCCTCCAGATGCCTTTTTAAGCCATAGAAATAAATTTTCGTAACTACACAACTACGCACCCTTCGTCCAGGCAACTACACACCACACGCAAAATTTCCGCAAATTTTCATCGAAAATTTCAATTTTTTACAAAATTTGTATTGGAAATCCGGATTTTTTGAGCAGTTGTTGTCAAAAACTCAACATTAACTAAAGTCTGTCTGAAAATTACTGGCGAGCTACGGTTTTTTTAAATTTTTTGGAGGGGGCGCTCCCAGTTCCGACTTTATTCAATAACATTCACTATCTTTTATACACACAGGACTCTGGCAAAATATACGAGATTAGCTACGTAACAATACTCAATGCGTAGGTTTAGGTTCAGGCTTAGGGGTTAGGTTCAGGCTTGGCTCTTATGGAGGGTGCTAGAGCCCCCTAAAGGTCTAAATGGTCCAGTTTGGTTGCTTCAAATGGCGATTCAATTGAACTGTTATACAGAGCAAAATCCACAGAAAGCAACCCCGAAAAGCCATTTCTCACTCCTGGCCATGTTTTGGGTAGTTCAGGGGCACACTGAAGCGCCAATTGTGCGCTCAAAAGCACCTTTTGTTTAAAGTGCTCATACGGAATTTGCAGCCGCAAAGTGACATTTCCGATCAGTTGAACGTTTTAGAACCACTGTTTCTTATCAATGTGGGTACGAGGAATTCGATTGTTACATTCGTTTTAGCCGTCGGCTGCTCGCTGGGCTGTTACAGCCCGCTGTTGGTTTTTAGTAATGCAGTGTGGTTGCCTCAATTTGGAATTTATAACAGAATCGCAAGAGGGCTGGCTTCTAGCGGTATTTGTTTGCGTAAAATGTTCTGAAAGCAACCGCGGAAATCCAATTCTACCTACTGGCCATGCAGTTGCATTGGCGCACTGAAGCGCTAATGTGTGCCCCTCAAGTGCCCGCTGAGTGCTGAGACTTGCAGGTGCAAAATGACATGTTTCTTGCTGTTGTGTTGTGGCTACTGCCAGCAGCGTATCCATTTTAGGGTCTCCATGGGACTGAGCGATAGGGACTCAACAGCTAGGGTGGAGGGTTTTCTGGGAGAGGTGAAAAGGTGGCTAGTGGTGTGGATTGCACCACATCCAGTGGGGCAGGTTTCGGGCACCGTTGGATCAAGGCGGTGCCGGTATGCGTTCAGCAGCCACGAATGACCAGCACGCAGCTGGGCCAACACAACCCAGTCAGACCGCACTAGGAGAGATTCCTCTTTGCTGACAGGAGGTATTGTAGAGGAGCATTTAAAACCCCATTTCTAGCAATCGCCTCTCTGGCTGTAGCAAAATGACATGTTCGATTAGTTTCACGTTTAAAAACCACTTTTTCTTCTTAATTCGGGCATGAGGAATTAGATCGTGACATTCGGGTTTCTTATTTGAAACCGAACGTTCCCCGGGCATCACTTTTACATATAGTTAATTTATAATGAACCGCCCCGCTAATCAGATCTTAACCCTAACAACTGTGTTTTACTTACATGGTTCTAGAGGTTTAACGACGCATTGAGTTCGCCCACCAAGGTTTTGCCATTGCTTATGTCTTGCTCACAGCAGTACTGTATTTATTAAATAAGTAGTCTCAAACTGGATTTTTGTTTAGACGTCTGGTATGTCTGTTTGCGCAGTTTAAAGCCGCCAGGCCAATTTCAAAAACTCTTTATTACAAATCGGGGTGCGTTCTGGCTGGACGGCAAGCAGTGTCTGATAAAAACTACCAACCAGACGCTGTCCAATTTATCTCCCAAAACCGATCCTTCTATAAGTCAGTGGTCTGCGCCTATGTTATCCATACATGGGCCGCGGGGGCTCCGGGGGGTTGGCCCACCCCCAACTTGGGCTCGACCCCCCAAACGACCCCACCCACTCACACACCTGAAGCCGACTTTTGTTCCCCACCCACCAAAATCGCCGCGACCCCCCCAAACCGGCAGACCCACCCCCAGATTTTCGGATTTTGACTACCCCAACCCATTTTTTGGCCCATGTATGATCCTTTCATCCATCCAACTGCTGCCTGCCTCCCGGCCGCCATCAATGAAATGGCTTTCCGTGGTCGCTTTCAGTACATTTTGCGAAAAAAATACCGCTAGAAGCATTCTTGCGATTCTGTTATAAATTCCAAATTGAGGCAACCACACTGCATTACAAAAACCAACAGCGGGCTGTAACAGCCCAGCGAGCAGCCGACGGCTAAAACCAATGTCATAATCGAATTCCTCGTACCCACATTGATAAGAAACAGTGGTTCTAAAACGTTTAACTGATTGGAAATGCCATTTTGCACCTGCAAATTCACTGAGCACTTTAAAGAAAGGGTGCTTTTTAGCGCACAATTGGCGCTTCAGTGTGCCCCTGAACTACCCAAAACATGGCCAGGCGTGAGAAATGGCTTTTCGGGGTTGCTTTCTTTAAATTTTGCGCAAAAAGATACCCCTAGAAGCTATATAGCAGTTCAATTGAATCGCCATTTGAAGCAACCAAACTGGACCATTTAGACATTTAGGGGGCTCTAGCACCCTCCATAAGAGCCAAGTCTGAACCTAACTCCTAAGCCTAAGCCAAAACCGAAACCCCTCTAAGCCTAAGCATGAACCTAAGTCTACGCATTGAGCATTGTTACGTAGGTATTCTCGTATATTTACCAGAGTCCTGGATGTACAAAAGATAGTGAATGTTATTGGATAAAGTCGGAACTGAGAAAACGCCCCCTCAAAGCCGCTGATGATTTGAAAATTTACCACCCCTCAACCGAAATGCTAGCGCATATCTGATCAAGGATCGCAACGAAGAAGGAAAGTCTATCCTTGCCGACCCAGGCAACTATGGTGACCGCATTTTACGGAAGAAAAAACGTAGAGTTGTAAAAAGTTGAAGGCCTTTCAGAAACTTTTTGTTTCCAAATACTCTTTCAATTTTTTCCTTGCATAAAATTGAGAATCTAGGCTATACAACGATGGATAAATACATAAGCTGATATAGTACTTTGTTCAAACAAAGTATTACAGTCTGACTGAGAGTCGATATTCCACCTGCGCTTCAAAACCTATAAAATTACCAGCAGAACTGGACTATCAAATAACTAATATCCAAGGCCAAAAAATTCTGCGATTTTCCAAAAAATCCATACACGAATAAAGTATAAATTTTTAGAAATCGGCGCTCAAAAAAGCTCCTTGCAAAAAAAAGACTTGTTGTATCTAGACTAAATTAGTGCAGAATAGGTGAACTGACCCTTAAACCGACTTCCTTTTCATGGACCACGTTTCTGATGGTAAAGATGAGGATAATGAGGAAGGCGTAGGCAACGATCAGCAGCACCACAAACACTCCTCCTCCGGTTTCGTCGTTGTCCGAAAAGCTGATCATCTGCTTCAGCTCCACCTCCACCGCCGACTTATTCTTAGCCAGAGAGCGAGCTATGGCTCTCTGTAGTGTCAGGAAGCCACTGGTTCCGTAAGCGCCGGCTAAACTTTCTTTCTGTTCTATTGTTATTTTAAACAAATATAATAACCATCGTTGGGAAAGTAGGTTCGTTCGGAGTAGAAGAGTTTAGTATTCCAGGCCTTGGTATAACGCTGATTGCGGTAGTTTCGATAGCGCAAGTTGGGCAGTCGTATGGTGCACGAGTAGTGATGAGCCGGTTCGTCTAACTCAAACAGCACTCCGCCTGCAAAAGTCTGTATAAAAGCGAGTACAGCATAAATGGATGCAGCTATACCCTCAGCGACTATGCGCAACTAAACCAGAAGCCCCTAGACGCTTTTTCAGCACCCTCTATGGTTTTTATGGGAAATATTTTTTGATTCTGCCAATCTGTTTCGCAATGTTTCTACATTTTTAGACACGGACCATACAAGGACCGTGGGGGTTAGGGTGGGGTTTATCCCTTCTCCTCGCCGGCCAATACCACCCCCTCAGCCGACCATACCCCCTTCCGACCCCCCACCCGAAAATTTTTGCTTATTTAAGGCAAAAATAGCCGTTTTTGGAAACCTCCAGACCCCCTTCCGGGTTTTCCTGGTCCATGTATCACACGGACTTGCTAGAACTGCCAGTAAAACAACGGGTATTTTGCATTTGAGGGAATCCCACGAATTTAGACTCAGACAAAACATGGGCCAGGGGGTAAGGGGGTATACCCCTCCCCCTCGACCGGCCATACCTCCCTCCCCAACCCCCCCCCCCCCCTCCCGGAGGGAGGAAATTTTCGCGTATTTAAGGCAAAATAGGCGTTTTTTGGCCTTTTTTCGGGACCCCCCCAGGTCTCCAGACCCCCCTACGGATTTTTCCGGCCCATGTATGAGACAGACCCCAAAGCCACTACGAGTTCCAGGTGCTGAGGGGTGCCGGAACCTTCTGATTCTATTATTTGTTGAAGAAAACCTGCTAAAGCCTTCAAAACCGGAATGATGCCAAATTTTCTCTGGAAAACTGCCGGTTAAAGGATACATACTGAAGAGTTTGATTGTTTTGATGAATGTTCAAGTGTGTTCTTACTGTGAAGATGCTTTGAGTGATTGTGTTGTGTTGAGTGTGTGAGTGTCTGTTGTGTGTCTTTCTACGACCAGTCAGTAAAGAACCTTTCAATACATAAGCATTCCTAGGCCAACCAAGCAGTAATATTTTATAGCATTTGTGCCCACTCTAGCTTTAGCAAAACACCCTGTTAATTGTCTCCTATAACTTTTCAGCAAGGATTTTTAGTTCTGGGAGCAATTTGGAATTTTCAACTTATCCTGAAAAGTTACAGTAGATCGCTAAGCCCCATCCCTCAATGATTATATGCCTTTTAAGTGGCTGACTATGAAAGACAAACCTACCCATCAACCCGGCACAGGGACACAGCGCTTCCAAAGAACAGCGCGAAAAATAGCTTTTCAAAGCTCCATCAAGAGCTGTGACGTCTTTGAAAGCTGAAAAAGTGACCTTAGCACGAAAAACAGTGTCAGAGTGGGCTAAAGGTTCACCTGTAGTTGAGTTGAAATGCAAAAGGGAGACAACATTGGCTATGAGCCGGCGCGTACTGTCAGAGTCCGGTGCGTAGTAGAGTTCAGTGAAGGTCCTGGTCTTGTCCTTCTCACCCTGACAATACCTATACTGATCCACCTGGTTGAAGTCCTGCTCGGTTCCCGTCACGGCAAACGAATTGTAAGTTTGAGACTCTGGCCGAGGAGGTGGTCCATTGCTCTAAGGAAACAAACCAAATTCCCTTTGCTCTAACAGAGAACGACAATATTTCTATGTATAGCAGAACACTATTGCCGCTGCAATAAAGCCCTGGCTTATTTTCTGCACTGTTACAGAAGAACGTTGGCAATCCACGTGAAATTTCAGCTGTGGTTACGAACGTTCGCAGCCAGCACCGCTAGAAACCAACGATTTTTCCGTTCAGCTCATCTGAACGAAAATTTTGAACAACAATTGTGAGCCTACAAACTGACATTTTTTCCTGCAAATAACATCCACTATGGTTCCTATAAAGGAAATTCTAGACCAATTTACACAACAAACGGTAAAGAATTGAACTCACAGAAGCCTTTCAATTTTTTCCATTCAGGTGAGCTGAACGGAAAAACTGCTTTTTTCTACCGGTACAGTCCTCAACATACACCATAAACAGGGGGTTTGCCCCCATGGACTTAGGCCAGACCCCAGATAGGGGACCCGCTCCGATTTTTGTTAAAAGTAATTTTTAGCGAATTTTCGCAATTTTTTAGAATTTTAGATACTAAAGTCCTTGCCAAAAAAGAGCAGATTGGCGGTTTTTTGCGAATAAGTCCTTATGGGTGCATCGGAGCGCATTTTACCTCATAACAAAAGTTGTAGAGTGGCTCGAGCTCGGTACTCTGGTGCAACCTAATCTGCGCAACGTGCCACGGTAATGCTAATCTGCGCAACGGAAAAAATCAGCTTTTCCTGTAGTTGGGATGAACGCGAGTTTTTCAGTGAATTATAATCTACAGACCTCGGGGAGTTCAAAAATGTATTCATATTTCTTCTAGGTGGAACGGTTCCAGAGTTATACACCATCAAATTTGGCCGAAAATGCTAAAAATGGCCATTTTTGGCGATTTTCAGATTTCTCGGGGGGATTGGAATAACTCTGCACCAACTCAGCCGATCAGGCTGAAATTCACATATATGGTGTAAAATTTAGTTTTACGTCGATTGAGACACATAAGAACCCTGAAAAATTGACCCTGATACCGTAATCCCGATTTTTTCAACTTTAGGTCATTTGATTTGCTATGCCCTGAATGAATTCGCTGCTGCCGAAAACCTTTCGTTCGTATGTTACTGGATTACTGTATTGTGGTCCTGGAACGAATGTATATACTCATAAGTTTGACTACCTACTTTATCCAGCTTTCCCCTGCAACATGAACACCCAAATAGCAAAAAATATCAATTTTCTCGTCGGGACCTCAAAATACAGTAACCCAGCAATGATGGTTATGTCAGAGATAGATTCCCCACCCCTGAAAACCTTCATTGCCTTCTCTTTCGAGCGTTTCCTTGCGCCAGGCATGCATAAACAAAATAACAATTTTCGTGTCGGGACCTCAAGATACAGTAACCCAGTGATTACGGCGATGTCAGAAATGGGTTCCTTGACCGCGAAAACCCTTAGTTTCTACTCCATCCAGCATTTCCTTAAAGCAGAGACTATGTAAACTGACAAAATGCAGTTTTCGTGCCAGGACCACAATCTACAGTTTCCGAATGGCTTCAGAATGGACTGAAATCGATTCAAAACACTGTAAAGTACATTTTTGACTACAGTGGAGGGGTTAAGCTTCTACATACCAGCAGAAAAAAAATCAAATGACTTAAAGTTAAAAAAATCGGGATTACGGTATCAGGGTCAATTTTTCAGGGTTCTTATGTGTCTCAATCGACGTAAAACTAAATTTTACACCATATATGTGAATTTCAGCCTGATCGGCTGAGTTGGTGCAGAGTTATTCCAATCCCCCCCCAGAAATCTGAAAATCGCCAAAAATGGCCATTTTTAGCATTTTCGGCCAAATTTGATGGTGTATAACTCTGGAACCGTTCCATCTAGAAGAAATATGAATACATTTTTGAACTCCCCGAGGTCTGTAGATTATAATTCACTGAAAAACTCGCGTTCATCCCAACTACAGGAAAAGCTGATTTTTTCCGTTGCGCAGATTAGCATTACCGTGGCACGTTGCGCAGATTAGGTTGCACCAGAGTACCGAGCTCGAGCCACTCTACAACTTTTGCTATGAGGTAAAATGCGCTCCGATGCACCCATAACGACTTATTCGCAAAAAACCGCCAATCTGCTCTTTTTTGGCAAGGACTTTAGTATCTGAAATTCTAAAAAATTGCGAAAATTCGCTAAAAATTACTTTTAACAAAAATCGGAGCGGGTCCCCTATCTGGGGTCTGGCCTAAGTCCATGGGGGGCAAACCCCCTGTTATAGAATCTGTAAAACAGCGCTTTTTAGCTGTACTCTAGCCTAAATTACGATTTTTAGCTGAAAAAATAGCGATATTTTTGTGTTTTTGAGTGCCCAACCCCAGACTTGGGCAAGCATTTCGGCTGAGTGGGGGGTAGAATTTTCAATTCCTGAGGTGGGCTGAGGGGGTAGGATGGCCTAAAGCGGGGGCTGAGGGGCTGGTAAGCCAAAAAGTCGAGGCTAAAATCAAGGGTTTTTGGCATATTTTTCATTAAAATAAGCTATTCTGAGCTCATTTACCCTAATCCAAGCATATTTTTGTCATAATTTTCTATACAAAGTTCTTCTAAAAAAATTCCTGAGGGGGGCAGCGGCCGGCTGAGAGGGGTCAGAGCCCTTTGCCCATGTCTGCCCAACCCCAATGCCTAGAATTTAGGTTCAGACCCCTCAACCTCCCCTTCAGCGGACGACCTGTTACATGTACCGTATGGTCCTGAACTATCGGTGTAGCGCATATATGGCAGGGCTGCCCGTGCCTGATTTGCGCCTTTATTATGGAGTACACTAGTCTGGGAACTTACTATTAGCGCAGGCAGGACGACCAAAAAGGCGAGAGCGGCCGGGACCAACAACTCGACTACCGACCAGACTGGTGAGCGCCGTTGAATGAGCAGATTCTTCCACAGCAGCAGAAACAACTGACTCGCACTCCCCATTACTGGAACACATCACTAACTGCACACACAAACAGACGCACTGATCGAATGAAAACATAAACGCGCGTCCTATCCTATACGCTATTTATTGTTCGCATTTTATACCGTACAGCTTTTTAAACACTGAACTACTCGGTTTTTTCAACGAAAAATCAGCATATTTTTTGCTATTTTTGATCCCAAAAAAACCATCTTTTGGCTATTTCGCCTATATAACGCACCTAATTTGGTGATTTGTTCGATTTTTTTCAAGTATATGTTTTCAGTTTTTCAAGAACAAAAAAGAAAAAATTAAATAAGGCGCTCTAGATTCGGTTTTGCACATTATTTTTTGTTTCTTAGTTGAATTTTGCAATGATTAGCCAATTTCCTAATTATTTATGTTCAACAATTTTGTTTATTGACTGTCGAAAGCAAATTACACAATTTTTTTACTGACATTGTAAAATTTATTTGTGTGCAACAAAGATTGCAGGTTAATTAGTCTCGTCTACTAGCTACTCGCTCTAAAACTTACAGTAGTAACGAATTTTGCCAAAAACAGAATTTACAATAATGTGCACTATTAATGCATGTGCATACACCAACCTAAGAGTTTATCGATCATTGGGCTACGGTGTTTTTAAGGTATTGAAAACGTATATGGTATTTTTATGCCGCTCCCATCTAGAGATACAACCGAAATCCCATACAGTCATGTCTCGATAATCTGGATATTCGCCTTCCGGACAAGATTAGGCCGGGTCCCATTATACAGAAAATATAGCTAATTCAACTGATTCAACGCGATATACACAGACATCTATCCTGTGTTTATAATACGTATAACAATGCTTCCCCTCCCACGAGTCGGGACTTCCCCGCAGTGGAGGGGAGGTAAGGCAGGCTTGGCTTGCCTTGCAAGTGAAAGCTGCTTTACTGCTAACGCCGACTCATCTGCTTTCGGCTAACCACTTCTTACTATCTCTTTCTAACAAAATCATCATGTATAATATCTCTAGCCATCTTACTATTTGAATCTCAGTATTTGATCAAATCCAATCCGGGACGTGCCTCTTGAGGTAGTTGGTGTGCAGTTCCATACATGTAACAGGGGGGTCTGCCCCCACCCGACTTAGGCCAGACCCCCCGGATGGGGACCCCCCCTCCGATTTTTCTGGCAAGTAAATTTTTGAGCAAATTTTTGCAATTTTTTAGAATTTCAGACACAAAAAATTGCCAAAAGCGCCTGCAAAACAGCACTTTTTAGCTGTATTTCAGCCCAAATTAGCGATTTTTGGCGATTTTTAGCCCAAAAATTGCGATTTTTTCAATTTTTGAGCGTTTTTTAGTGCCCTACCCCCTCCCAAAATTTTGGCTCAGACCCCCCAACCCCCCTCCCTCGTCGGTGGATGACCTGTTACCCCATCTGCATTAACGTCAAAGCATCCTCGCAAGTGTCGCAAGACTCTCAACATTGGCATCATTGATGTATGGTATAGAGTGCTGAAGTTCTGGTGGCCACACTTGCCTTCTCTCATCTCCTGAGTGTGTGCGCACTTTTGCACCCAGCTAATATTCTCTTTACCTATATTGATGCAATTCTTTCTGCATCTTCTCATCTACCATTGCCCAAGTCTCTGTCACCGAAATGTTGAGCTGCTACTTTGACTCAACGAATGGCTCACTGATGTGGCTTTTCTCCCACTCGTTCACCTTGCCTGCTCAGCACCTTCCCAACTTACAGTATTATTGGGTATAACGCTTTTCAGCCCCTCGCTTCTCCCTATTGGTGGTGGTCTGGTTTCATTCATCAACCGGGACTACCCCTCTGAGCCCTCTTACTGCAGTCGATGAACACCTCATGGATGTATCAGCTAGTCAAGCTCTTTTTCCAAGCCACCTTACCTCTGATTCCATTTTCTACCCACCCTCTGCAACTCTCTCCCTTATCAAGATGTCCAGAACATCTTGTGGCAGGTAACGCCCCACTCTGCCATACAAAAAGATGCCTCTATTGGCCTGATGATACAGGGTGTCCCAAAAAAAATGACAACATTTCTTTTTGCTGCCATTTTTGCAATTTTTGACCAAATTGTCTGAAATTTGAAACTTAAGTGCCAAAAAAGTGGGAATTTTATGTGTTAAAGTTTGGGGCATCAGGAGTGACCCAGTCCTGAGAAATTCAACAATATATAAAATTGCGAAATTTCAATTAAATGTAGAGAAAGCATCAAAAATGGAAACTATTCTTTTTACTGTATCTTCGTTAATTTATGTCGGAATTGGATGAAATTTTGAATATATGCGCAGATATTTTGCAGGTCAAAAGTTCTGGCATTAATCAGTCCATATCGCTAGTACTTGGAAACTAAAGAAAATCAGAGTTTTTACTGCAGGAAAATGAAGAACGTGCAAACTCTGAGAACTAAGGAATACGAACACCATCCAGATGACCTCCGTTTGAGTTAATACACTGCTGCAATCGTTTCTCATAAGCATCATAAACATTTCTTAGCATGTTTGGGGTGACAGACTGAATTACGCTTACAGGAGCTTCATTACAGCTAATGGGCGCGAAAATCAATTTGTCGTTGTGTTGTGATCGGGATTTTTTTATGTCAAGAGCTGGGCTGGGTTCATGCGCCAACTTTTGATCTACAAATCAGCCCGTTATTCTGCGCTTATATTCAAAATTTCATCCAATTCCGACCAAAATTAAAGAAGATACAGCAAAAAGAAAAGTTTCCATTCTACATTTAATTGAAATTTCTCGATTTTATATATTGTTGAATTTCTCAGGACTGGGTCAATCCTGATGCACCAAATTTTAACACATAAAATTCCCACTTTTTTGGCACTTAAGTTTCAAATTTCAGACAATTTGGTCAAAAATTGCAAAAATGGCAGCAAAAAGAAATGTTGTCATTTTTTTTGGGACACCCTGTATCAACAGCTAATCGCTGACGGTCAGGGCGAGAAATCAAACAGACAAACAAACAATGCTTCCGATGACATCATTTATCGGGCCATCATCGTCATCAACCTACGCGGACAACGCCCCCTGTGTATGTTTTGTATTGTTAAGAACCGGGCGGGCACAAATCGCCTCCCCAAGACGTTGGAAAATGGAAAATCTAAAAAATGGAAAATGCTTCCCCACAGTTTGGAAATTAGGAAAACATGCACAATAACAACCATCACCAAAAAAATTTGCATATCGGTAACGCCGGCAAATCGAAAACGTTCTCCGAACGTGAATCCTCCTTCCATTGCATTGCACCATCTATAAAGAATGGTTGAAGTCGAGTTTGGATGTGCTTAATGCAATCGAAAACTATCGAAATCATAAACTGCGATCGTATCGTTGCAATCGCTGCAATATGAAGTTAATCGAATTACGGGTGTGCAGCTATTTCAACCTTTTCCGTCGCGTTCATGGATGTAGTGAAAACAACCGAGCAGGGAGTCCGATTGCGAAAGGGGACCCGAGGCAGATTCCGGAAACCAAGGAAAGCAAGGATGTTAGATCTTACTCTTGTGAACTGTTCGTTTCACACAACAAAAATTTGGTTATTTTTTTAGGCTGTTAGTGGATTGGATGTTCTGTTGTGATACAGTACGTATGTATGTGCAGTTTTAGTGATTTGTGATACTCCGTTTTCAATTTTCTTGTTACATTTTCGAATTTAGATTATGAATTGCTAGATATTTGATACCCGTGCATTTTTACACATACGTACCTACATATTTAATGGGGCATGCTTTTTTCTTAAAGTTAAAGTGTTTTCTCTTTTTGATTAACACTGTGACTAGACTACGTACTGACGTATGACGTGCCTGCAATTTAGAAATCGACTTCTGAGATCTATGCTCAAACATAAATAACCCGATTTACAATCAAAAACCCAACTCCGAATTTATGTTAGCTTAGATTTAGGTGTGTTGTCAGGCCGCCGAAGGGCAGTGATGACAAGTAGATAAATCGGTAGCATCGTGGAATGGGAAGGCAAAGGGAGTCTGTGTGCAAGGCCATAGAATAAAAGTTCATCAGCTTTAGATTGCCAGGGATGGACGTGCACAAAGCAACATTTTTTACATTTCGACTTATTGAATGAAACAATTTTGCGACAAGCAATCGTTTCCAGCATCAGCTGTTGCGCTCATTTACTTAATTTTGCCCTTAGTACTTCATATTTCTCTTCTCATAATTATGGTGTAACTTGCGATTTTCCAACTTTCCTACTTTCGGGGAGGCGATTTGTGACATTGGAAAACCCGGAAAGCTTGGAGTACGGCTGTGTACCATAGCGTACCGCACGTCCTCACCGTTTCCGTTTTTCTGGGGAGGCGATTTGTATACGCGCCGTTAAAAACAAAACTTTTGGAAACTCGGCGGTTGCGGGTTTTCAAAGTACGGAACAATGTATATTTCCGGTTCTGTTGTTAGAAATACACTACCATATAGTGCTGTTTATAGTACCCCGGGTACTATAAATGGAGACAGATTTTTATTCTACAGTGAGCAGTTACTAATACAAAATGTCCGAACATTGTAGGATTTTTGGTGGTAAAGACTGTTTGTGCAAAAAGAAACAGTAGATAATGCAATCATAGAGGTTCTGATGTAAGTAAAGAACCTATTTTCGACAAGTAGACCATAATTTAGCAAGAAATTTCACATACTATTGTTAGTTGCTTATTGTAAAAACTGGTTTGTGGACTGCTGGCGTTGTGTTAAGACTAAGCGACGACCCTGCAACACAATCCGTTAACTGAGAAAGGCTGCCAAAGTACAGCCACTGAGCTACAGTTCTTCAATCAAAGACACGCTCCAGCTTTTCCTCCTTTATCCGTGAGCAAACTTAACTCAAAAACAAAAAACGTCAGCCAGCACAATCGAAGTGAAATCTTGAACAGAATATTACGGTACTAGCGGTAAGCAAATCAAATTCAAATGCGAATAGCAATTGACACTTATAGAGCAGATTTGTAGAGTGCCATATATAGTACCCGGCCTGGGTACTATAAATGGATTCACTTTTATTTCCGCAAAACCCTAAGTGCCATATATAGTACCCGGGTAGGGTACTATAAACGAAACTATACGGTAGTAATTACAACACTACTACGTCCCTGAGCATGCTGTTCACTGCTTCTAGTAGCTCTACCAGGGCTGTTGGGTCGGTTTTTTTCCTCGGTTTTTTTCGTTTTTTTTTCCGGAAAAAAACCCGGTTTTTTCCTAGGGGCTCGGAAAAAAACTAAAATGCGGAAAAAAACTCAAGTAAGTTTTTAAAGGAAATAGACACAATAACTGGTTAAATTCGCTTCCAATGCTTTGAATTTACGTTAATAGAAGCCTTACAAGCATTTCCATGGCATATCTTAGCTGTTTTTCGCAAAAAATACTGGTACCATTTTCAGGCAACTTTTATTATTGTATTTTTGGTGTTTTAAAATCAAATTACTACTCTAAAACATGAAATTAGTGGATTTTGTATTAAGACTCACGCTATTTCGTTGAATTCTGCAATAAAAAGCGATTGTTAAAAATTTTTTTTCTGTCATCTCGGAAAATAACTTTTGGAAAAAAACGGAAAAAAACAGGAAAAAAAACCGGCTTGAGTTTTTTCCGGAAAACAAACAGCCCTGAGCTCTACCCATTATTTAAACTTGTTAGTTGCTTATTGTAAAAACTGGTTTGTGGACTGCTGGCGTTGTGTTAAGACTAAGCGACGACCCTGCAACACAATCCGTTAACTGAGAAAGGCTGCCAAAGTACAGCCACTGAGCTACAGTTCTTCAATCAAAGACACGCTCCAGCTTTTCCTCCTTTATCCGTGAGCAAACTTAACTCAAAAACAAAAAACGTCAGCCAGCACAATCGAAGTGAAATCTTGAACAGAATATTACGGTACTAGCGGTAAGCAAATCAAATTCAAATGCGAATAGCAATTGACACTCCGCCCGAAAACAAGAGAACAAACTGAAATAGCAGTATCAATAAATAGAACATAAATACAGTTAAAAACCAGAGCGTGACACAACAGACCTAACAGTCACGGACCAAATCTCCCTCCTCGTCTGTACCGACCGCCCTGACCACGCTGGAAACTGGAAGACTGACCACGAGAAGGTGCTGGCGGTGGCATCATTCCGAACCCTGGCAAATAGTTCATGACCACCGTATTGCAGTAAAACTGGTGGACCTGCGAAGGAGGTGGCATAGCAGGTTGAGGAGGGTAATTGTAGTAGCTGTTGTTGTATGGCACAGGTGACTGCTGGGCGGAGCCTTGAGGTAGCAAATTACAGTAGTAACGTTTGTGGTCAGTTCCACGACAGTTGGTGCACGAGCGCTTACGACGACTGGGACGGCCTCTCTGCTGAAATCGACCACGCACTGACACTTGCAGATTGTCAGTTTTCTTTGCCACAGCTCCAGTACTGGCAGTCTCGGCCTGGTCTTCAGGATAGCGAGGGGGCATTGGCCGACTTAGCAGAGACGAACGCGCAGACGCCTGCACCTCAAATGACCTGTCGGTGGGGCTAAAACACGACAACTCAAAACCACTTAATCATCGCTGGGACCTTCTAGAGGGACCAGCGTTTTTACCGCTCTTGTAGATAAGCGACCATTTGCCGTTCGGACTTGAACCGAACGACACTCACCGTCTGACCCAAGCACACGCTTTACAATTTTAGCTAGACTCCACTGTCCCCGTGGGGTGCTGTCCTTCAACAAAACCACAGTGCCTTCCACAGGGTCGAGACGGCTAAGTCCGTGAGTTCGTTTATTGGCAACCTGAGAGTGAATTTGGCGTAAGTTTAGTAAGTAGTCAGATTTCCACAGATGCCAAAAGTGGTTAGAGTGTTTTTGGGTTGCCTTCCAGTACTCAGCAATTACATCCGCGCGTTTTTTAGAGCGGGTCGGGGGCTGAAATTCTGGGTCAGATTCCTCTTGCAACGCCGGCAAGATACAATTAGATTTACCACCCATCAACAGAGTTGGCGTAATTATTTCTTCGAGCGAATCCTGCAAGGCTAGTAAGGGTCTGCAATTAATTATGCCTTCAATTTCAGCAATTATGGTTTGCAGTTCAGACAACGGTACTAACTTTGCTCCTAGCACTCGTTTTACAGCGCGCTTAACAGTCTGCACTAGTCTTTCGTAGAAGCCACCCATCCACGGGGACAACGCCGGGATGAACTTCCAGGTTACACCTTTCGTAGTGAGCGCGCGTTGCACCTGACTTCCGTCGTAGCATTTCTTGTTCCAGAGAAAGGATAAACGGGCACTAGCGAGCTTAAATTGGCCTGCGTTGTCGGACAAAATAAGCGACGGTACGCCCCTCCGGCCGCAGAAACGTTTAAAAGCAGCCAAAAAGTGTTCAACAGAG
>JASANB010002328.1:0-38301 GCA_030248155.1 Sabatieria punctata
TTACAGTACAAATCACGAACAGAATCACAAAGTTCGCCCAACAGGCCTGACTGGCTCGCTGAAAAGGTATCTCATAACATGCGGAGTTTGCTATTAGCGAGCGATAAACGAGGCTGCTGCTGGCCGGCCGGCCGCTGGGTTAGGCAGTTTAATAGAGCCTGCTGTACTAGTTCACTAGCTCGCTAAAGTTCGGCGAGATTCGCCAGCTGCTGGCTGGGCACCGGTCACTTGCCCGGCCAATTAGATCAAATTACAATAACAGCTCGCTGAGGTTCGGTAGTGGCGAGAATGGCTTGCTAATGGCTCGCTAAACAGCTGCTTAGCGAACTTTGTGATTCTGTTCGTGATTTGTACTGTATATTCGTAATTAATCCTGAAAATTTGAGCCAAATGGATAAACGAATGACTGAGAACAAATTGTTTGAGTAAAGTTCGAAAACGGGGGTGGACATTTTTTGGGCTATACTGTAGATTGACATATATTCTTTTGATTTCTTTAAGATAATTTTGCGGTATACTATTTACCTACTAAATGCTTTTTCTTTCAATCCAAAATAATAAAAATATGGAAAAGATTTGTGACTCAGTACTAATATGGTGCAATAGGTAAGGTACCTGTGCAACATCTAAAATTTTGTTCATTTATTCTATCATACAACACATGTATAAACGAAATGCAACCGCGGCATGAGCGTTTGGCTTAGGCTCAGATTTGGCTATCTGGGTGGTCGGGACCCTTATTCAGTGGATCCATGGTGGGGGCATTTTGACCTAGAATCGATCCGTAGAACAGAAAACAACTGGCGTTAGTAAGCCATAAGCGCAAGACAAGATGCACACGACTCAGACGCATTCAGCAGTGCCGTGGCGATTGCCTTTGCGCGGGGTGGGTTTGTTGGCTAGTTGGGGTTTGGAGCTAAAGTTGATATCCTATTCTTTACATCTTGGATACTGACACCAACAAACCCACGTTATTAATATATTCCCTATTGTGATGGGGAATACTTTGCAGAGATTGGAGTTTTTTGTAGTAGTGAGTTTCAAATGAACATACAATGTAACTCACGAACCAGAGGCGCAAAAACTAAATTAGTTTTGAACTCAGCAGGCCAAAATAGGTCTATAAGTCTATAAAACTGCACCTTGACTCGGTTTAGGGTACTGTTGCGTTGCTATGGGTATTTGAATCTGAATTAGGTATGGATATGGGTAAATATTTTTAAAATACCCGGGTACTTTCTAATTCTGGGTCACACCTAGCTTGGGTGAATATAAATTTTAGCTTGCTGTAAATGCGCCCTCAGCATCAAGACCAAATGCATAGAAACGTTGTAACCTTCTAATTAAAGTCCAAGTAAATTTATTAGCCTTACAACGGTACTTATCCTCAAAGGGAGCACAAAAATAGAAGCCCGTTTTCCATTATAATTAAAGGAGAGGCAAGAAACTTACAGTATGCGTATGCACGCAAAAGACTTTTTGTGTACTGTATGTACATCTGTGAAAAGTCAGCTTCAGTCAAATACCATGTTTTATGTATGTCATGTATACAGTACAGTCATGTACATGTACTGTGAATTTTGCAGTAAGAGATTGAGGTGCATAAGAACCCAGGGCGTTCCTTTCTGAGCCCGAAAACGTTTTTTAGTAAGATGTTTTCATAGTGTTTTATGCATAAAATATAAAAAGCCAAAATGCTTAATTATTGAAACAAATTAAGTGGATAACCAACCATTCCGAAACAGTAAAGTGACTGTATGATGCATGGCAAAAACTGTATTTCTATTTCTAAACACTTTCTTGAGAGAATTTTTGCAGAGACTTGACAGAAATTAGTGTGTTTGCGCGATTTTTTCTAAAAATTACCCATTCAAATACCCGGTATTTGTCAAAAAATCGGGTATACCCGGGTATGGGTATGGGTATGGAATGGGTATGGGTATACCCTATCAACCCTATAACAGTAGTTTAGGTTGCCATCAAAGATACGGTCCATCACCAGGCGCAGGCGCGGGCATTGATTTTCGGATCTTTAGACTTGAATATCTTACGATCCAGGCCGATTCCAGGCGGACTTCATATTCGTAATCAGCGCCTCAAAGTGCATCAGACAGATTACTCTACAATCAATTTTGGGCTAAAACATTTTTCCGGAGGCATTTGAGGCGGCCAAACCCCGCTTCCCCATGGATGTTGACCAATTTGTGTGGATTGTGTTTGGGCAGGTATGAACTAACTTTAAAGAAAGATCCAGCCTTCGCGAGCTGCTGTGGCTGGAACTATGGGCGAACATTTGCAAAAAATCGAGGGTGCATTTTTGGTATTTTTGGTACATTTCGGAAAATATCTCCCTAACCAGGCACGAACGGAAATATTTGAGTGGGGATTTAAAGTATTTTGAAATACGTAACTATCGATTGGTGCGCATTTGAATTTCCGGGGTTAGTAGAGGTCCAAAAATTGGCAAAAAAATCAGCTGGCGAGCCAACTTTGAGGGAGTGTAGCTCTAGGTTCTAGGGGGGTGTTTTTCTTCAAATATGCGCCGATCTTTATCGTACATGGGTTAGTTTTGCTCATGAAATTTTAGCCGGATCGGAGAGATGAACCCCGTTGCCTCCAGTCCATAGTTAAGTACTGTAAGTTGACTTTCTCGCGAAATGCATGTTAAAATATCGCGGTACGTCAAAACAACATCAAACCAATTTTCGCGGAGCTGTAGTTAACAAATTCGCGCTACGTCAAATCGTTGTTGTTGTTGTTGTTGTTGTTGTTGTTGTTGTTGTTGTAGCTTTTTGGACTAGGAGTAGCCTAGGTTTTTGGCGGCCGGGCCCGGCTTGTCCAAAAATCCAATTTTGTGGCTCGGCCGGGCTGAAATCCTGTAAAAATCCTCTGCCGGGCGACCGGGCCGGCCCGTGCAGGTTGTACCCAGGAATAGTTTCGTATCGGAGTGAGGAGGGTGTTTATTAAGTTCACTTTGCAGTGTGCTGTTGAGATGACGTGTGGGAGGGAAGCGCGGCAGGACTGGTTTAGCTACCGAAACGACAGACCATTGTGCGGCAAATAGAAGCTGCCAAGCTCTTTTCATAATTGACGTTAGTTTTTACCAAGTGTTGACATGGCGGTGCTTTGGTAAGAGTGCCACACAGCTTGGCTCTAACACAAAGACCGTCGGTCGTCCATCACCTCTCCCACTGAGCATGTATGTAAGTAGAGGTGGACCAGAGGAGTGCGCTGAATGATGTCTTGCAGGAGATAGATGGATGGCTGAGCAGGAGCAACTGGTTGTTAGAACTGCCATTGAAATAGGCTTCAACTTCACCGATGCCTCCGACAACCGGACGGCTGTGGCCGAAGCAATCGATCATTTAATCGGAGCCTCCACTTCCACTGCCCTGGCGTCCACAACCACTGTCGTCGCTCCAACCTCCACTGAGTCGCTCTATTCATTTGCCATAACCGCGTTCAGTGCGTTTCCTAGCTGGCCAACCGCTTGCACATTGTCGGTGTTACAGATATAGGGGTTGCGCTGGCCATAACTCTCATTCTGGCGCTCATTCTTGCCGCCTGTCGCAGCATCCTCTGGCAAAAGCTCAGGTAGCCGCCGAACCTTAGCATAGCTTTCAGTGGCACTGGTTGCAGACACAGCAAGAGGTATCGACGAGCTCTGCGACGACTGCACCTTGACAATTCGACGTCTGCCGGCCAAAACCAGGCCTGGTCGGCCATCATCAGCAGACTGGACGCCGAGCGCAATCGCTCGTCGAATCAGAGCGTGCCGGTGGTGCAGGAACTGGACGTGAACGAGCTGAAGGAGGTGCAGAGCGGAATCGAAGACGAAAGCAGCGGCTATCGCACGGCCACCGGCAGCAGTGTCGAGTCGGCCACCTCTCACCTTGATCTCATCACCTCCTCTGCTCGACGCAAGGTCCTCAGCATTGACATTGCACCGGACAGGCAGGATGCCGGTGGTACCGTCATTTATTCTCAGAGTGCACCACTGCAAAACAAAGAAGCTGGCTTTTTCTCGTCCCACTCTTCTCCATCTAATCTCCTGAAAATTCCTAACGGGTCTGCTGCAAGCACGTCGCTGACTTAAATGCATTAATTATGTACGTAAATGCTAAACGGAATCAGTAGCTACCACGTTTACCCGTGATCATTTGTTTAGTGAAGCTGCTGACTCGTTTGTGTTATCGAGATAACGCGCATGCTACCGAAAACTCGGTGCTCAATTTATCATAGCAGGTTGTGTGTGTGCTGCGATGAATTCGGTCAAAGCGTGTACCGCTGTCAATTTGCTGCTGCTGCTATTTCTTGCTGCATGTATTGTTGCGATAGTCATCTTAGCTAGGAAAAGTTCCACCCCATCGGTAACAGAGCACAGAACGTGGAGAGAAAGTATATGCCAATATGAAACATGTGCTCGAAAGTCAGTTCCACCAATTGTCATTGCTTTTCATGCTTTAAAATTGATAAGTTGAAGTTTAGGTGGGACTCTTTGCCTGTCCTGATGGTTAGTTTAGATGGCTTTCGGGCAGACTACTTGTCACGAGATAAAACGCCTAGCATTCAACATTTGATTGATTGCGGAGCTAACGCCTCCTGGATGTATCCGTGTTATCTGAGCGTCACTTTCCCTAATCACTATTCGATTGTGACCGTACGTATCAGTTTTGTACAGCGTAAAAGAACTAACACGAAGAGAAAAATTACAGGGACTATACCCGGAGAGCCACGGCATTGTAGATAATTCAATGTATGATCCACGAATCACACCTTCCAGTGACAACTTCTTTGGGCTTGGACAACCCAGCTCACTTAATCCCCAATGGTGGGGTGGCGAGCCGGTATGTACTGTAGTACTAGAGTGCGAACAATACCTGAAAAACCCAATACCCCAATACCCAATAATTGAATAGCTGGGCTGAAAATTTCATTTCAGTGAACAGGCACATTCCAACGGTGTACGGAGGATTTTTGCACTGGGATTATAATTTTGAAGATGCTTGGTTGGGCCACTACCCAACCAATGCGAGAAAATTTTGAAAACATAACCTTTGGAAAGCATTTTAAAAGCCATTCTGAATGGAAAATTAGCAGAGAATTAACAGTTTTAGTACGGACACAATAATTCGTAATTGGTAATGTTTCCTATTTTCGACGAATTCTTTTCCTAACTCATCCGGAAAGACTGTCAAACACCCCACAGCCCTAAATACGTGTACTATACTTTGTACGGTGCTGGCACGGTACATTCTGTATCATTAGAAATGGCACAATTTCTATTTTAGATAAGAAGAGGGAAAAAATTACTGGTGTACTACTTAGAAAAGCAGACACTGTAAGAATTTATGCTAAATTTTAGTTGATTAACGCAAAAACAGCTTCCTAAACCTGCTCATCGATCAACCTTTTCGATTTTTCTTGGTCAATTTTTCAGTCAACATCGATTTTCTCGATTTTCACAGGTCATAATTAGTATTGGGTATTGGGGGACAAAAACCCAATACAGTCATGTGTCGTTAATCCGGACAAGTTGGGAAAGGCCAATTTTGTCCGGATTAGCGAATTTCCGGATTAACGAATCAAAGCTAAAACTCTGTTTTTCAGGTCAAGGGTCTAAATGACAGCTTTTTGTCAGTTGCATATCAGATTCTGCAGCTGCACCTCCTAATTAAAACACAAAAACTTATTTCAGCTGATTATAGCTCCTAAAAAGGCAAAAATAATCACATTCTGACTCAACGAAAAGCATTATTTATTTGAAAATTCACACCTGAATTGAAAAATTGCGCATGGAATTTGTCCAAATTAACCAAATCCGGATTAACGAATCACTTTACCATACAAATTTCGAAGTTGGGACCCAAAATCTTCTGTCCGGATTAACGAATCCCGATCCGGATTAACGAGTCATATAACATGGGGGAAAATTGGGACCTGGCCTAATCTTGTCCGGAAGGCGAATATCCGGATTAACGAGGTCCGGATTAACGAGACATGACTGTACTCAATACCTGGAAAACACCCCAATACCAGTTCGCACTCTACCGTATACCTATGGTACCAGTTGTACGGTATCGTCTCAATCGACAATTCAGATCAGGTGGTACCATATGCAGTACGTATATAGATGGTACCGGTAGTATTAAAATTCATGACTGTTAAATTTACAAATTTATTCACCAAGTCCAGCGTCAGTTTGGCCAAGTTTAGCTGTGGAATACGGTGATGAAAAACGGAAAGAAAGCTGCTACAATGTTTTGGCCCGGTTCTGATGTCGAAATACAGAGTTAGTGCTTGTTGTAAAACGGTTTTGTCCAATTTGCAGTTTTTCAGGTATGAGACCTACGTACTACCACCTCTACAATTCGTCGTTCCCGTTTTCTTCTCGGGTTCGTTGGTGAGAGTCGGTGGAGAAGGAATATTTCTGTTTGTAGGTGGACCAAGTGATCGAGTGGCTGTTGCTTCCTGATGCGGCCAGACCGAGTCTCATCAATCTCTACTTCAACCAGCCTGACCACATCGCTCATCAGTACGGTCCTGACAGTGCCCAAGTCTGTCTAGAGACAGACATTTTATCCAAACCTTTACGCGTTGCTTTAGGTTGACGTGCAACTGATTTACATGGACGGAATGATCAATTACTTGATGTCGCAGCTCTACAAACACAACCTGCTGCACTGTCTTAACATTCTACTAACTGCCGACCACGGTTCGTGCCGATTCTAAATTTTCAGACGCACGCAGTGTTTAATTTGCAAAGGTATGCAAGAAATTGGCAAAGGTCAGATTAAAATGGACGACTACTTCGACATAAGCGGCAGTTATACGTTTTGGGGACCTGTCGGACGAATTATGAGGAACGGCACAGGTAAGCCGATTTTTTTACTGGAACGGCAGACCGGTAGAAACAAACGATTTTTCAGTTCAGCTCACCTGAACGGAAAATTTTGAACAACCATTGCAAGCCAACAAGCTGACATTTTTTCCTGAAATTTGTCAGCCACTACGGTTTTTGCATGCAAAAGGAACTCTAGACCAATTTACAGAACAAACGGCCAAGAATTGAGCTCACAGAAGCGTTTCAAATTTTTCTATTAAGGTGAGCTGAACGGAGAAATTGTTTGTTTCTACCGGTAGGTCAGATTAGATTTTCAGAACTGACAACACAACACATCGTCGACTCTCTGTCATGTAAAAGCCGGAAGTTTCGCGTCTATCCGCGATCGCAACTGGCTCGTCGACTCCATTTCGCGCGGAACGAAAGAATTGGAGACGTTGTAGTTGAAGCCAGTCTGGGATACATTGTTACACCGTAAGAACCACTTGAACTCAACTGTGCATTCAGTATGGTGTCTTACTGTATGTTGAAGAATGCACTTGGATGTGAATCTGCTGGGAGATCATGGATACGATTTTCGCAAGAAGTCAATGCATGCTCTGTTTGTTGCTCTGGGTCCCAGCTTTAAGAAGGGATACACAAGCGAACCGTTCGAAAATATTGAAATCTATCATTTAGTTGCTGGTTTGCTCATGGACAGAATTGCAGAAAAGTCTTCGGACACTATTGAATTTAGACCTTTTGAATCTCAGGACTCGGGCGCCAAACAACGGTACGTTGGGCAGTCTAAGACACCTCCTGCGCCATAGTTACTCGCCACCTCAGCCAGAGCACAAAGACGTGCCTGCAAGCTGTTCATTCGGCTCAGAGACAGTTTACTGTGGAACATGTGCTCCATTACATCAGGTTAGTTTCGTGCTATTTACTCATACAAATGTGATGATACACCTACTGTAAAGGTGATCCGCACCTGCAGAAAGGAAAGTTGTGGGGCCTAAAAGTTTATTCTTTTAACAGGGTTCGAAAGGATGCAGTCCAGCAGCTGTTGTTAAAACGAGCACTTCTTTTCCGGATAATATCTGTGCCGTACAAGAATGTGCCTATACTGTATTCTACAACACCAAACTGAATGTGGCTGCAGCCGTGCAGTATGTGCTTACGACAGACATGCAAATGACCGGTGGTGGTGTGGGATGCAACGTGCTCAAGAGCGGCGAGCCCTTCGATTGCGACTCGATTGAAAACTATGAGAAAGCTCTACAACGCTATGCGCTCGATTTCTTCCCTTTATCTTACTTCACAAGTGCGAGCATCGGCCAGTGGATCAGGTACACTGTAGTCTCGTTTCAGACGGATCACCGGAACAAGCAGAACATTTTGACCAAAAGATTGCGCTGTACACAAGCTTTGTTAAAGGTGCTTGACATTGCCTAATGGTAGAGTATGCACGGATACTAACTGTAGATTATTGGAATGATATGCAGACTTTAACTCACCTGTATGCAAAGCGTTTTGGCCAGCTGTGGGTGGCCAGCGGACCGGTCTTTGATTACAACCACGACGGATTAGCCGACGACACCCCGACAGTTCGGAACAAGTGAGCTTGATGAAAAGCTTTGAGTGGCGCAGTGCCTGTAAGCACTTCATTGCGCCTTCGATAATTAGCATTTTGCTTCTTCGTGAACTGGAGTGGAGGAGGCTGACAAGAAGCTTGCAGCACAAAGCCCGGCCTGGGAGAAATATTGGTTGCCACACACGTCTACCACATTATATTGCGATGTGGCAGCTCTGGTTGGAGTGACGATGGTAGTGTGTGCAAGGACACGGCAGAGGCACAGGTGCTGTCCTTTCTACTGCCAAACCTACCAAAAACATACAACTGCCAGGTGCAGCTCTTTCTGCACACCCAACGTTCTTTTTGTCACGCTCTTTAAGGAAGCGCACGACTACTTTTACCTTAACACGGCAAGAGTGCGAGACATAGAGGAAATCACCGGACTTAAATTTTTCACCGATGCCAACGATTGGTCTCCTACCGAATCGGTCCGGCTACGAATACACATCAACCAAGAACTGTGGTGAAGAGAAGAGCAAGCAAACACCTACATTGTATGTACGTACAGATGTTTCTCGTATGCTAAACAGTTTATCGAATATAAATTTTACATAGTATGCGTGGAAAGATAACAGCTCGGTGACAAAAGTGCATTAAGTACTCGTATGTATGAATGGCTGATAAAATGAGCGATTGACCGTTTTTCAAAATACTCGCCGAAATCTAGACCACTCTCACTCGATGAATTTAACACCGGCATCATACTTAAAAGCGTTCACACTCTAAAAGTTTTTCAGTAATCTAGAATCGGAGAAGCGCTCATTTTCACAGCTGACTGTTGAAGGATTTGTAGCTCAAAACAAGAGCCACATCGCGCGAGAGAGAGATACGGAGGGAGTTCGGTCAGCAGCACTTCTTTCTGCGCGAATTGGCGTCCGTGGCTGACGGCTGGTGAATTCCGCTGTCACCCCAAACTTCTTTTTCTGCACCCGTAAAAGAATTTTGATTCAACAGCATACTGGCCAACGTCTTGAATGCTGGCTCAATCCCTGTGTTTGTAGTGCACTGGTAGTGTAGTGTACCAACAATACCAAGCACACCTGCACCGGTCAAAGCGGACGTTTCGAAAAAAGGGGCTTTAAAAGAATGACCCAATTCGCGACCAACATCGGTAGGCACCTCTCGATTTTTGGCCAGGTCAGATTTGTTTCCCAACACCATGAAGGCAACCTGGTTGGCTAGGTTCCGCTGGATTTCTACACAAGGCAAGGTTACGTAGAGAAAACCGAAAACATTTTTAGAAACCAAACATACCACTGGCCCATTCAGTAGCCTCTTGGAAGGACAGCTCACTAGTGATATCATACACCAAAACAGCGGCGTCAGTGTTTCGGTAATACATTGGCGCCTAAGATAATCAATTCAAAACAAGGAGTAAAGAGCAAACAGCAAATAGACGCACACCATAGCTCTGAATCTTTCCTGACCGGCAGTGTCCCAAACCTGCATATCTACTGTTGCACCATCGACAACGCTAAAATCAGCAACTCCACTTGAACAGAGTTGAAGGTAAGGGTGACTAAACTGACACTTTACAAGTGACGAAACTAGCACCGATCGTGGGGTTGATGTGACTGCTGAAGCCAGATCCAGTTTTCCTGAGCAAAATACTCGTCTTACCGACACCTGCAACTAGCAGTGATGCAACCGCAAAACCTATTGCTTCTACACAAACCCGTTGAACCGAGCAACACCACTTTGCATTTGCGACCAACTCCTTCAGACGTCATTTGGTTATGCTTTACCACATAACACAACCAAGTGGCGGCACTACAGGTAAATTACTCAGTCGACCCAAAACGATAGTAAACTACGAAGCAAACCGCAGTTAAATAATGTTTCGAAACACGAAATAATAGGTCAGTCGTAAAATGAGCGCAAAAAATTTACTCGATATTGTACGAGATTCGAATAAAAGTAAACAACCCACTATGATACACACGCAGAAACGCTTTAAAGCGATGAAATTGCGAGATGAATCAGAGCCACAAGAATTGAATGACATATACGAAGTGCACTTACAGTATATCAATTTACAATCTGAACAAATAAAAATGTCGCCGCGTTATCACAGTACCCTGAATAGCAGATTGTTGATCTGGACTCACACGCAATAATACAAATGACACTGTTCAAATTAGATCTTAAGCAAAATCGAACACCACAGTGAATTATACAAATCTATTCAAAAGAGAAAATAATTAAAACTACGAATAAATAGGAGACCCCGGTTTTTACATTTTCAACACTAGCTTTGCATCTTCTTTAAATCAGCGCCAATCCTTTCGTATCCCCCATTAGAACCTGTGTCAACCACAGAAGGAGCACCACTGGAACCCGTTGGAATTTCGTAATGATCAGTGGTTGAACCACCTGCAATATTAGGTTGCTAAAAGAATGGAGCTACTTACTACACGCCCCTCTTACATGTCTACCTATTTTACCTTAACCTAAACCACTTGCTTCCCTCTTTAACCAGACCTACCCCCCTAGATGTTGCCAATACCCAAATCGATTGTCATGCTGCAAAATTGTTTCAAAAGACATCTCAAGCTTTAGGTAGCGGCTTGCGGACAGTAGCAGAGAATTGGCGTTAACAAAAGAGAAAGAGAAAGAGAAAGAGGTGAACTCACTGTGTAGCGGAGCGCTGTACAGAGCTTCTGCTTTAGAGCTGGAAGGCGTGCTGTAGCCATCTGCGCACTCGTACGGGTTTTCTAAGAAGCAAAAAGATGAATGCGAGTGGGAGCAAGGCACGCGCGGCACCAACACCACAGACAGAAAGAAGACCACTAAAACAGACCTCCTTCTACTGATAACAACGGACCTTGTTCCAGTCGATCCACTGACGATGCCTTCAACGACAGCTTCCCGTTCTGCACAGGCAACGCCACCGTCTTCGGCTGAACCACTCCGTTCTGTAACGGGCGTTTCGGCTCGCTGTAGATGGGATTGGCGAACTCGTTCTGCTCAGAATCGGTCGGCAACGGGCTCTCCGCTGTGTTATACCTGACAAACACCATTCTTATTCTCTGCCAACTACTGCCTTAAGTACAGTAAGAGAAATTTACACGACAGTTGGAAAATCGGGATCCTTCTCTCGCATGTACTTTCTCCGATAGTAGAAGACGAGCCCAATGAGGATGACCAGTAGAGCCACTGCCAACAGAACGAACAACACTATTGCTCCGTTGCTGCTCGCTTCCACCGGCGCCAACTGCCGTTCGCTAACTGAAACAACAAACGACTGACTGTACTTGCTTCCTCTTCTTAATATACATTGGTGTCGCAACCACAAACTTTGGCAAATGCTTTACCCACGCGTTTCGGGCAAACAATGCACATAACACATTATGCAATTGTTGGCCAAAATCGTTGTCTCTATTCTTTATCAAGTTTTCTGGGGAATTAGAAAACGGTCCAGGTAGTCCAGAAACACAGGCAGAAAAACGTAGCAAAACTTACGTGAAATGTCGCAGACTCCCTCGCCAGGATAACAACAACCGATTGCAATGTCGCACACCTGACCGGTAGCACAGTGGTCGCAGTGCTGCTTACACTCGACACCGAAAGTGTTGGGAGGACAAGCTGCACAGACCACCAGTACGCATGAGTTAAGGAAGATTTAACTGCTCACTTGTTTCACACTGAGCGCCCATAAATCCTCGTTGACACACGCACCTGCCTGTGTTCGGATGACAGTACAATGCATTGCCCCGACAGATGCAATGCTGCGCGCAGTCCCTACCCCAGGTGCCTGGTTGGCAGTGCTCTTGACAGCCTTCGCCTTTTAAGCCTGCAAATGGCCTACATGTACGTCCACATCTTTCTTTTGAACACTTACTAAGTTTAAACCGGCCACCAGTCTGTTTACCGGTTCCTCTCAAAAGTACAGTACCGCTGTTCACATGTACTACTAGGACTGATGGTTACCCTTTGCTTCTGCTGATTTCGATCACAGCATACTATTTTAGGACCCCAATCGAAATCATTGTACTTGGGTCAGTAAGATCAATCAGTGTTGCAGGTCATCCGCCGACGGGGGAGGGACGGAGTCCGACCAGGGGTGAGCACGTGTACTAGAGGCTTTGTGGGTTACCCACAGCTGAAAATGCAAAATCCCCGACTCAAAACACACAAGTACTAGTAGCAGCACCAGAACTAACAAACTGGCTGAGAAACCACTATTTTTTTAGCAAATCCGCTTAAAAGGCCTTTGTTAATCGAACTTGGTGTTTGTACTGCTGATATTTAAGAGAAATAGGTGTTTTTAGTAGCTCTTTCTTTTCTTTTTAGCTGGGCGAAACCCCTGGACCTCCTCCGGACTAAAAACCCCTAATCCCTCCCCCAAGCCGGCCCGGACCTGTTACATGTATTGCGCTAGAGAATTTTAAAGTACCTAAAACGATAAAAATCGGTATTTTGGACAAAAAATCGCTAAAAAAGCCGCTTGTGCTAAGTACAGTTGAAAAAATATTTCTGACACTAAGTTGTAATGGTCGCAAAAATTGGCCCAAGTGAATGTAAACGTACTAATTGCACTAGTTATCGAATTGATTTATTTATTGTAAACTAATGGTTGGAAGACTATAGGTTATAGATTAGATACAGTAGCAGTGAACTGGCTAAATGCAGTCATTCTGTACAGTAGGTATTGTGTAGAAGGTGCCATCAAACAGAACCAAATCCACACTACCTTCCGGACAGTAGCAGTGACCATTGCTTGGATCGCACAGTTTTCCACGGTCGCATTTACAAGGCTGGGCACAATCTCTGCCCCAAAGATGAATAGGACACCCTAAAATTGCATATTACAGATGACAGATACGCACGTATGAAATTTATGCATCACACTTTTTTCGCACTGTAGTCCTGAAAATCCAGGAGGGCAAAGGCACTGACCGTCAACCGGATTGCACTTTCCGTTGTTCTTACATTCAATACATTCCTGTGTACATTCAAGACCCCAGCTACCGTCTGGACACTCTGAAAAGTAAGTAAACGTAAATAAATTATTGCGTTCTGCGCCCATCGGAACTGCTTTCGATCCGGTATTTAGAACGTCTATTGATTGATGTATTCCCCATGCCGTTTGTCATGAGACCAATTTGGCAGTGGAATCGACTGTAGGAATCTGAGAAAAGTAGAGGATGGCACACACCCGACATAAGAATAGGAAAGACAAGAAGAAAGAGGAGAGACAAAATACAGAGACAGGAGAGCGGGCAGAAGAGCCAGAGAGAAATAGAGAGCGGGAGACAGATAGGGGTGGCGGCAGACTCACTAAAGAGCAGTGGTTAGGAGTTGAGACTGTCGATCTCACCATACATGGGCCGGGGGGTATACCCCTCCCCCTCGTCCGGCCATACCCCCCTGCCCCACCCCCCTCACGGAGGGAGGAAATTTTCGCTTATTTAAGGCAAAATAGGCGTTTTTTGGCCTTTTTCCGGGGGACCGCCCCCCCCGAGGTCTCCATACCCCCCTCCGGATTTTTCCGGCCCATGTATGGATCTCACCCAGCAGAAGTACACCCTCAGCACGGCCAGTGCGGCAGATTTGGTAGGCCCCAAAGGAACGAACTATAGAGGAGCCAAACCATGTTTCCTGGACAGCAACAATGTGGGGCCGGTGCCGACTGAGAAGTGGCGGAACTCTACCATCTTTTTCGTGAGGTTTCTGGTATTCCAGGAAATAAGCTTGAGTGATTTCATTATCAAGAGCTGGGTGGTCAGTAGAGTGGAGAGAGAGAGAGCGCAGTGGGGGAAGCCAAGAAAATGCTCTCTTGTGTGTTTGGTGTCGTGCATTTTATTAGTTTGCACATGGTAAGGCGGTCCCTGAAGGTGTTCGATCCAGGGTGAATCATCAATAGCAAGTGGAGATGAATTTGAAAAGCTGGGACTGACCATAAACTGGGTGAAGTCTGAACTGATGGCAGAAGACTACCTCTACCCTCAACCTTATCTGAACATACAGTGACAGCCAAAAGTTTGGACGCACCCGGCTCCGCCGAACAAAAATTCAGGTTTCCGATCCGATCCGATCTGGCGGGGGGCGTACGATGTACAGCCCTACGATCAGACCTGCACGGTCCATTTCGTTACCCCTGATATCGTCATCTCGGACGTTTGCCCTTCTTTCACTGCCAAGCCACTCAAGCCATGCTGTTGGGCGCCAGGTACTAAGAGAGTGCCTGGCGTGGTGACGTCATGGTGCCGACAGCTCCCAACGGCCGCCCGGCCAAGTGGCCAAACCGGTATTGGCCTTATTGCTGGTTTCTCAGACGGCTCCTGACGTCGTTGATCTTCCCTCCAACGCGGCATGCTTTTTGGAGCGGCTTTCGGTGCAACGGCAGATCCAGTTGGTTCCCATTTTACCTACTCGCTGTAACCAGTTTTCGGTGGCCTGGGTGGAGCTTTATGCCGACGACCAACTCTTTGCGGCAAGAAACTTGCCCCGCCGAGTGGATGATCGCACGACGTCGCGCACAGTGGCCATGTGGCCTAAACCACTACACCAACTGTGCCGGCAAATTCAGGTTTAATGGGCAAGGCAGGAATGGAGAAATACCAGAGTAAAGAAAAATAGAACTGGAGAGAACGACAGTGCGCTGAGAAATAGAGACGAACAGACGCATAACATGTAGGTACACAGGAGAAGGAAAGAATCCGGTAGTCGACTCCAGACATCGCATCACTGGTCAGTCCAGAGAATTGATGTCAGGGAAGAAGGCAGTCTCATTCCAGGCATCAGGATGAGTGGCAAACCCCGTCTAGGACGGCACCATAGAAATAGATGACCTAGAGACCTCATTGCTGAAGGTCCGGAGACAAGGGGTCTTATAGATAGGGGTGGTGCATCTTTTCGCCTATAACGACAGCCCCTGGCCTTATGTAAGCTGGGCAGAGGCTCTATCACCGAGATGCCGTCATGTCTGCCTCGGCGGTGTCTATTGCCACTCGGTCGCCGCGTTGAGGCGGGAGAGTGGCAGCACTCCCCGCAGGGCACTTTCGGCCGGGAGAACATTTATCAATGCCGTACAAATCCTAAAACCACCCTGAAATTTCCTGGGCAGTTTCAAAGGAAAGATTATTCGGACATACTGTACGTGGGCTAAAAAACGGAGGGGTATGTATGAACTGGTTAGGGAGGTGTATAGAAGACCGAGGGGGCATTCGGCCGGCGAGGAGGGGTAAGCTCCCAGGCCATGTATTCAAGGCTGGGCAGTTTCGTAATGATAATGACCAGACAGTTAACTTACGTTCGTGACATGTCTTTCCAGAGAAGCCTGGCATACACTGACAACTGCCGTCAACATTATTGCAGTGATGTCCCTGAGCACATGAACAATGCCCAATGCACTCTCTGCCGAATCTTCCTTCTGGACACGCTTGTTCACAGCCAACACCGACGAATCCAGGAGGACAATTAAGACACACGCCAGACACAGGATCGCAACCAGTGTTGGCGTCACCGTGGACACATTTCGGACAGACAGAAGAACAATTTTTGCCGTACGTCCCACTCGCGCATTGACTGGCACAGGACGGACCGACAAAGCCGCTCATACAAATGCAATTCCCTGTACGTTGGTCACATGAACCCGAAGCACCGCAGGTACAGGGGTTTTGGCAATTAGCACCCCACTTATCGTTTGGACACTTGCTAGAACACCGAACGCCTGCAAAACAAACAGTTGGGTGGGAGGCAGGTAAGATTAGCACAAAGCACTCGTACCGTAGTAACCAGAAGAACACGCGCATTCGCCGGTGACCGGAGAGCAGACGCCGTTTTGGCAATCGCACTTGTGCGCGCAATTCAGTCCATATGTACCTTCCTCAAAAAATAACGTGAGCCAGAATAATTAGAAAGAACGGCCACCTCACCTCACAGCGCTTTTCACACTTGACACCAGTGTAGCCAGGTTGACAGAAACATTTGCCACTCACCGGCTCGCAGCCACCTTCGTGTTGACACGCACAGGTCTCAGAACAATTGGCTCCATACGTGCCGCCATAACAGGTCAAATCGCAGTATACACCCCTCCAACCTGACAACAGCCAAGCATTTACTGCACAAGTTTACTGAAACTTTCTTTACCAGCTGTGCACTGACAGGTGCCGAACTCGTGACTGCACACGGCTTCGTTCTTGCAACGACACTTGAACAGACAACCTTGTCCAAACAAACCATCATCACACTCCTTTTCACAACTGAAACACTGACAAACTGAAGAAACAAAAGCACATGGCTATTACTACAGTCTGGCACTTAAAGCCGTAAACGGCGTTAAGTGCCTGACTTGTAATAACCGATCCTAAGGCCCGGTTCACACTACGAAATAAGAAGCAAGAAATAAGGCGTCTGCAATAAGAATTAAGAAATCAGCACAGTAGTTCACACTACGAAATAAGAAATCAGCGCAGTAAAAATCAGCTGCAGTGTATAGTAAACGTCAGAAATCTTTTAGTCTCAAAAATTTTTGGAAACTAAACGGTTTATAGTCATATTAGATAGGTGGAACACCAAAACCACCTATCATAATGGTCCGCATTTACCGCATTTTTAGTACTGTACGTTCTTTGAATATAGGCGGTCAACTGCAAGTGGCACAGTCAAGAACGGGTATATCCAATCCGAAAAGCAGTGACCAGACCATAAATGCCTAGAAAATTGTCAATAATCTACTTAATTGCAGAGATTCTATGTAAAACAGCAGGCAACTGCTGAAGAAACCTAGGTTTGTACGTGTATAGGCAGTGTTTATAGGTTTCTGACCGATTTTTGTCTTTAGACAGTCGTTTCAGACTTCAGATTATGACACGCCATAAGGTTAACTGAAAGAAAACTCATATTTCAGATTAAAGAAGTTGAGCACGGCGCAACTCATTTCGTGGCTATTTCTTATTTCTTATTGCATAGGTGTGAACCGGTACGAAATAAGGCCACTATTTCTTATTTCGCAGTGTAAACCGGGCTTAAGTGCTCACGACCGAACTGAAAAAACAAAACATGAATACACAATCAGGCCCTTCCATGACAGGACTGCAGGTTGTCAGTTTTCGTACCCTAACCGGGAACAATTGTCACCGTAAAAAAGTGCGCTGGCGTATGCTGATTGAAACCAGTAGCCCTTGGATGGGAATTTTGCAGAGAGCAATAGGGGATACTTTGCTAAATGACCCAATACCGGTTGGCACGCACTCTAGTTAGTGTACAGTAAAATAATTTCCAGGTCGGAAGCAGTTACCACATTCGGGCCTCGTTGTTGCCGATTTGAAATTGACATGCTCTTCATAACTACGAGATTAGGGACTTAATAAAAATGTAGTATGGTTTTAAAAACATTTAAAATAAAAATGTTGCGGTAAATGCCCAAATGAACGGACGCTGAATTGATACACGCACGCACAAACAAGACACGACGAAATGAACACAACCCGACTTTAACGGCCCTATCGAATGAATATGTTGGACATACGTTTTACCGACGTATCCTGAACGACAGGTACACTGGCCATCTTTTGAATCGCAAAAATGAGTGGTCTCTTTTAGACATCTGCACTGTTTGGTGCAGTGACGCCCGTAGCTGAAGAGAGGACAAGGAGTGCCACAGACAGGCCCCGTCCAACCAGGCTCACATAGACACTGCCCACTGATAGGATGACACCTACAGACACAACAGCTATGCATAATGAACTTGCAGCTACTACTGTACTCGCATTACATTTCAGCCATTTCCTTCAAGCATAAACAAGGTTGGTCACAGCGCTTGCCAAACCGGCCATCCGGACAGACTAAACGGAACTGTACGTAGAGCACAAAAATGCAAATAATTAGAACAACCACCTCGATTCTGGCAATGAGTGCCGGTGAAGCCATTTTCGCAGATGCACGAGCCGTTGACGGGATGACAAGCACCAAAATTGTTGCAGGAACATTTCAAGGCACAGTGTAAGCCGTATTTGCCTTTAGGGCAGACGTTCTCGCAACGCAGACCAGTGAAACCGATACAAGCGCACTCGCCAGTGACCGCGTCACAACTGTTTCCGTTCAAACAGTCACAGTGCTCCGTGCAGTTGACACCGAATTTACCAGGATTGCAGCTCTTTTCACACAGTATGCCCTGACCAAATCGATTTGCATACATGTAGTCAACTAGTCAGGCTCAGTGGTAAGCTCCCTGCCTTGGGTCACGGCGGCCCCTGCATCCTTAGCGGTTGTAGTGGGTTCGGAACCAGTTTGACTGGAATTAGACTTAGCAAAGCCCAACCCGGGCCACCGAAAGCCAGTGATGACAAGTATATAATGGGTTCACCACAATTGTTAAAAAAAACTTTTTGAAGGCCAGAAATTTTTGCTCTTTTATAATTTTTGATTTGATTTGCGATTTTCGAACTTCGCCTCGGCAAACTGGTTTTTTATGAAGTTTCTACTATGCTAAACGTGCGAACGGCGTTTGCAAATTTCGTATGGGGACAGGAAGCCATACAAAATGTGGTACTGGCACCTACATATAAGCCTAAACAGATTCGATCGAGTCGATCGACCATGACTCTCTAACGCGGAAATACCTCATATCCGGGTTTGCACGAGCATTCTCCAGTTTCAGGGTGACAGTGAGCCTCGTTCTGACACTTGCATGTAAAACTGCAATCGGCGCCATGGGTACCCTGTCCGCATTGCTCAAGACACCTAGACAATAAAGTTATTGAAGTGGCAGAAACCTAGAGAAAGCCGAACTTACAGTTTTCCACGAAAGCCAGCTTTACAATTGCAGCCGCCGGACACGTGATGGCAAGTGCCACCATTCTGACACTGACATTCGTACCGACATCCAGCTCCCCATTTGCCGTTCTGACATTCCAACTCACAGTGATCCCCTTCATAACCTGAACACGTCTATCTAACACCCAAGTAGCAAACACACTGCATCCGTCCATGCCTTCATGCATGATTTCAAAAAAGCTAATTTTTCGCAACAGTCTGATTTACGTACCTGACACAAACTAGTGCCCCTGCAAATGGCAAAAAAATCAAAGCACATGGTTTCGCAAGTTCAGAACTTTGTGGACCGATTTGGCCGATTTTTGGAGATGATACATGGACATACAGTGTTGGCCATAAAAAAGCCCTCCTACCTTTTTTAGAGTTTTCCGAATAAATTTAAAAGGCAGCCATTCCGTCAATTTTCAACGAAATGTAAAAATTTTTGGCACGATTATTTGTTTACAGTTTGCTTTGTCCGAATCCTGACCTGCCAATTTTCTATAGCTTAGAGTTATACATAGAGTGCGAACTGGTATTGGGTATTGGGTATTGGGTATTGGGTGTATTGGGGTGTTTTCCAGGTATTGGGTATTGGGTATTGGGTATTGGGGTTTTTACCCCCCAATACCCAATACTAAATTGGACAATTAAAAATAGAGAGAAATCGATGTTGACCTGAAAAATTGATCTGAAAAATATCGAAAAAGTTGATCGATGATTCGGTTTAGTAAGCTGTTTTCGCGTTAAGGAGCCATCCATAAATGACGTCGTTCAAATTTTTCGGAGCCCCCTCCCCCCAAAATCGCCTTGTATTGTTTCTTGTGGATCCCCTCCCCTATGGCAACGTCGTTTTCGGTTTACCCCCTCCCGATAAAAGTACAGTACATACAGAACTGTCATGTTTTCTTGTTAGCATACTGCGCAATCAATAGAATAAATCCCTACAACCACTCTGGGAAGCTTTTCCGCATTGTAGAAACCTTTGACAGAACGTACTTAAATTGAAAATACTACAATCAAAGTTCTCTAAAATTCCGAAAAAAGCGTCGTTGCTCTTTGCTAACCCCTCCGCCTCCTGGTGTGTCGTCTATCGTCGCATTTCTGCCGACCCCCCTCCCCCTCTGGAATGTCATCGTTTACGGACAGCCTAATCAACTAAACGTTAGTAGAATTTCCTAAAGTGTACGCTTTTCTAAGCGCTGCTAATTAATAATTAACCAGTAATTAATTTCTCTATCATTTTCTGAAATAAAAATGGTGACATTAATGTCACCGTAATGTACTAGACTAGCACCGTACCCATCATGGCTATTGCCGTGGTGCACACAATTTCCGGCAGAGTTAGGAAAAAAATCACGACTGAATTACGAAATATTAAGTACCAAAACTGTTAATTTCTGCTAATTTTTCGCTTAAACGGCTTCTAAATGCTTTCTGAAAGGCTAATTTTTCAAAATTTTCTCGCCCTGCTTGGGCAGCGGCCCAACCAGCCTCTTAAAAATTTTTATTGCGGTGCCAAAATCTTGTGTACACAACTAGAATGTACCTGTTCACTGAAATGAAATTTTTAGCCCAGCTACACAAGTATTGGGTATTGGGTATTGGGTATTGGGGTATTGGGGGTCTCAGGTATTGGTATTGGGTATTGGGTATTGGGGTATTGGGTTTTTTAGGTATTGTTCGCACTCTAGTTATACACATACATGTAACGAGTAGGGAGGGAGAAGCGGGTCCAAAATTTCAAAAAGCTCCAAAACGCCTGGAAATGCGCTTTTAGAACGTTTTTCTCAGTAAAGAGGCTAAAAATCGCTGTAAAGCTTAAAGGCTGCCAAATAGCGTTTTAGAGCTAAAAACAGGCAAAAAACGATAAAAATGGCTTCCAAAAACATCGATTCCTCTTAAATATCAGCAGCGGAAACGCTAAATTCCGTTTCCAATCGCTTTTCAAGCGAATTTTAAGCTAAAAACTAGTGATTTCTTACTCAGTTTGTTAGTACTGAAGCCGCTACTATAAGTACGCAGATTAAAAAATCTATACATGGACTTTAAGACCTGAAGATGTCACTGACGGATTTTTTCTTTCAGTGAAGGTAAAAAATTAGTCATGAAAAAACAGAAAACAGTGGTGGTCACGTCGAAGTGCACAACTAGTGATTAATCCATGGAATTGTTGAAATTTGAAATTGAAACAATCAATAAAATGCTAAGTATGTTCACGCATTCTGTACAAAAATCAGCCGATTCGGCCAACAAGCAAGTAAGTTCTGAGCTTGCAAAACCCGTGATATGTGAACCACCCTGTACTAAGCATTTAGGAAGACAATAAACTTCTGGGTTCGTTTTGATCTGGCATTCCAAAATCCCCTGACATTCCATGACGAAAACAAAAAATACCGAGAATTAAAAAATCTCATTAGTGTGAATCTACTTATTGTAAAACTGGCAGTGGCCCCACTAGGGAGAGAAAATTTTCATTGAAAAAGGCGTTCTGAGCTCAAAATTAAAGTTAGTTTTAGCACAAAGAAAAGTTTGGTCGGGCCACTGCACAAGCACAATCAGAACGAGAAATTTAAAAAAATGGTCTAAAAATGCGTTCTAAAAGGTTTTATAAACATAAAATTATCATTTCTAGTATAGAATTTACTGGTTTCTCTGCCTGTATCGAATTATTAACACTATTCATTAAATTCGTCACAACTTACAATCCATATATTCTGCAATGACGACCAAAATTTCCCCTGACAACAAGCAAAATCCTCTGACTTTTCCCTGACCGACGCTACAACCCATTCAGAATATCCTCCTTATGCTTAAATTTTTTTTGGAAATAACTGCCATTTGCGGCATCGCAAATACTCATTTAGACATTTTCATAGGCCCAAATTCAAACCAATCTGGTAACAAGCTGACGAATCTGTGCAAAAGCTAATAAATGTGCAAAATATTGAACGATTCCACACAATGAAGCTGTATGGACTGTTACGAATGAGATATAAACCAAACTAACCGTCGGCACATGTGCAGTTGCCGGTTTCAGGATCGCAGCTGGCCCCATTAAGGCACTGGCATTCGTAATCGCACTCGGGACCCCATTTCCCTTTCGGGCAGTCTGGAAACACACCTGTATAACAAGTTTTTAACCAACAATTATACTTTTCGAGCATGTAGCACCGCCGTAGCCGGTGTCGCACTGACAGACGTCGGGGGCGGCACAGTGCCCATGAATACAGACCTGACTGCAAACGGCTGAAACAACACACAGCTGACACACCGACCACGTCACGCATGCTTTTTACGTTGGCACTTGTGCGTGACCGGATCCTCAGTGTAGCCCGCACAGCACACTTCGCGGTAACCCTTAGTTTCCGTTGTCACATTTCTGTACGCAATGCGCACTCCGTACCTGAGAACACAATGTATGCAACGTAACCCGGTAAAAAAATTAGTAGAATTCTCAGAAAGCACGAGTACGGCTTACAACATACTACCGCATTTCATAAAAATACGGCACGCACTTGACAACAGGGCATTTGAAGCCTTTGGTGATATCAGAGCACCATCTGGTTGTTCTGTATGGAAATGTCTTATTGTACGCCTCCAACTTGAACTTGGTGGTGCTAAAAGGAAACCAAACCAGTAGCATCATAAAATATCAAACACAATCTACACTTACACTGTTTCTTTCGAACAGACGTTATCTCCCACGGGAATACAGCCAGTCTGGCAAATGAAGCCAGTAAAGAAAACGGTAGCCGAAAACAATAGATGGCGTAGCATTTTCCAACCGTCCGCCACCCGACAAAAATTGCTTCTCTGCCCGGTGCGTTATAAGCTGCAAGAAAAACCTGCCGGCTGATAGATGGTGAACTAGGCACTAGTCGCGGAAAAAGTTGGCACGCTAAACACCAAGCCAACGCGCACACATGACCAGTAAAACTGTAATAAACTCAGTTCTAGACATGATGAATGTCTGAAGTGGGCAGACCTGGCTACAAAAACCGGACCGTGCACAGCACACACAAGCAGACAACAGTGGCTCGAAGAAAGCCCGTGTCAAAATCAATTGCTCGCGATGGAATCAAAACTACCGCAGATGCTGCTGACTGCCGCCGCGCTTTTTGACCGTGACAAAACAATAGCCATCGAGCAACAGCTCGCACGCCAGCGAATGGCACAGATCAACCGATGGAACGGCTGACAGGTGATGCTGGCTGCCTGGGCCTGGCCCAGGATAGAACTGGCAGTCGGCACATGACTCATAAGACAGCACGCACTGCCACAATGACGGATAACTCTAAGTCTAACTTTTGAACTTGACCATTCTTACACACTCACTTGACTTGCACTTTCGATTAAAGAGATGAGCGCTCACTTTTGCAGGGGCTATGGACAAACTAATGAATGGAAGGGACGGCTCAGGATAAGGCATAAAATGTTGAACTACGTCTTTATGTTTTCGGCTAAGGGATAAGGATTTTTTGCATCATTTCAACAAGTTTTCACCACCTGATACTATCTTTCGCCTTGATCATATCATATCAGTCAATCGTTAATCAATCCAAATTACGAAGTTGATAAAGCCATTGATGAAGACAAAATTAGATTGGCGCAAGAGCAAAGACAAATTAATTAAAGCCGTTTTTATAGCAATTTGGAGGTCTAATGGAGATAATCCGCCGTACGCATAGTGGATTACACTTTAGTGTGAGAGAGTGGCCGCAGACTGCGTCCCAGGCCTGCACCTTGGTGCGAGACAAACGAGATGAGCAGCACACAGACAGAGGGCAGCAAAGACGCGGCGTGTTTACTCGTTGCAAAAGACGCCCAGTTAGTTTATGCGACCAAGCTCGCAACAGACAGAAGCCGTCACAGATTAGTACAGGAACGCTATCTCTACAGGAAGGTAGTGCAAACAAAGCAAGAGCGCCCAAACTAGGCAGCCAGAGAGACGAGTGCAGTTGGCAGTGACTAAGTGAGGGACGCGTTGAGCGCACAGCAGGTCAATACGCACTGGCCTAACCAGTTTACACTTCCATGCACGTCGATTACGATGAATAGATGGCAAAATGACTGGTACGCTGAAATGCGATGATTCCATTTTTATCGCTGTGCATAGATCAATAAAACGAAATCAAGACAGATATTGTGGTACAAGTCGACCACCAGACAACTAACTGCACGCATTCGTTATACAGACACCTGGACATAGATTGTCTGGAATAAACCGTTTATAAAGCTTCTCATCTGTCAGTGTCTCGGAATTACGATACATTAAAAGCGGCAAATACAATAAGTTAAACAAACGTAACAAAATTGCGCACAATTGCACACGGGCAGCTGTACCAAGGAGAATGACTGCGCATACACGAATGTGGTATGAGCAAAAAGGTTCGAAAAGACTTCAGAAGCAAGCTGGTCAGCAGAAATTACAACTACTAAGCAACAACACCATATTCGCAGTGCGCAAACAATAATGGGTTGTATTCTAAAATACAGCAACTGCTGCGCGAAACGCATTGTAAACTCTACATAAATCCAGGCATCTACAGAAACCTTCACTACCAATTTGAAAGAAATTAAGAAATATTTTCGCTAAAACAGCCAAGCCTAATGATCATTGAAATCTAAACCAAAACAACTGATACTGAAAAGTGGTATTCATTTGCGTCTGACAGGCTGAGTAGCTTGCGGTGTTTTGTTGCGGTTCATTCTGCCCCCAAAGAAGCCAATCATTTTGCGTTGCGCAGAGCCGGTGGCAGTGATGGTGGCTGCGGAAGCACCGGTGGCAGGGGCCCTGGACGTCGACTGTTTCTGTTGCAGGTTCATGTTGAACCGTGGCGGAGAGGCGCAGCGGAAGGAGAGAGGCCCGCCGGGAAGCTGGTGACTGGACGGATCGCGCGCGAACGGCTTCGCTGACTCGAACACGCTCAGTTTGCCCATCTTCCCGGCGCCACTGCTGCAACAGACACCTTCACTCAGTCCGCCACTACAGCGCTCATCGGTTAGTTAGCAGCTTCTAGATTAGCTAATAAACAGACAACCATGCCTAGTGTTAGTTAGAGAGACGCATGCAGAAAGAGCCTACTGAACAGATAGTACAGAGTCTAACATGCACCATGCATGTTTACCTCTATTTACACGTCAATTGAGGGCTTTGCAGCTGAAACCACTGTTACAAACCAGCCACACAGCAGACCGACCGGCACCTACCTAAACATGCTCCGTGGATCTGTGCTGGCTTTGCGTGCGGCGCATGGAAGGCGTTCGTCTCCACACAGACGACTCTCGATTGCCAGTCGGCGCCTCCATCTCGCCGTTCATGAACAGTCCTCGAGTGCTGGCCAGACTGGCCGCTCCGTGGAATTCAATTTCAAACTAAACACCGGCTGCTTAGAATTAGCCGGTCGAAAGACAAACTCGACACCTTGGTAGCACACACAAAACACGACGTCACTAATTTGGCGATTTCATTCATTAGATTTTTTGTTTCCTGAATCACACTGTCCACCTGCAAAACGAGGAGTGCACGAGAGGGCCGAAAGAAGCTTAAAATCATGCATACTTTGGTAAAGGTGGCAGACTTTCCTACCGTCGGACTCTTGACAAGCACCTGTAATTGCTGGCAGTGCACCGGGATCTTTTCCAAAACTTGGAGCAAATCATTCTTCTCCGCGCTACCGGGCACCTGCAATGCTAACTCCCCTACGGACAGACGCACTCGTCAATGCCAATACCTCGTAAGAGAACTCGCGAACGGTTTTGTACATTTTGTTGGCTTCCTCGGCGAAAAACTCAGCTTGGGTAAAGAGGTCGTGCGTAGTTTTGAGCGGTCCGTCCCCTCGAGTAAACAAGTACATGTTGTAGGCCATGGACGACATGCTTTTCGCTCTCTTCACTATGTCGTTCTCGGCGTACTCATCCCACTTCTCTGCCTCCGCATCCACCTCCGACGTCAGCAACTTCATCTCCAGACCAACTTTGGCCATCTTCTGTTTGTCCTGAAAGCACCCGGTTGCACCAATGGCACCTGACCACGGCATTTACCTCAATATCCAATGTAACGGGCTTCATCGGTTTAGCAGTGCTGCCGTGTTTCTGAAACCACACAACATACTGGCCACATAAACTCGATCGCTCTTCCGATATATATGTATGTCTGTTCAAATTGTTCCCAAAACAATGTTGCACAATATAGCATAGCAAAACCCGTGCAGTGCAGACAACATGCCAATACAACACCAGAAACTAAGACAGAAGAGGATTGTTAACAAAGAAAAAGTATACTGGTCAAGAAATAATCAACACAAACCACGGTCTGCAGTCAACTAAGCATAATCAGCACACAGCAGAAATAGCCCAAATCACAGTTGACCTGAAGCGTAGGCCCTTCGAAATCACCTTTCCGTCACGGTGGTATAAAATGTAACGGAGGTTAAAAATGTCACGGTGGTTAAAAATGGATACTGAAAGGTCGAACGCTGCATCATTTCTAATTTAACGGGGGTTCCTATTTGAAGGTAATTTCGATGGTCAAAGAAAGATGCTAAAACGGAATGTGTAGGGTGCCAAGCAATGATCAAAGCAGAATTAAACGGAATGTCGTTCTTCCAGACTGTCGGCGTCGTCGATAGGCAAGTCGCTGTCGCTGGTGCTGTCATGCTGCAGATTAGCCAGGTCATTCAGCATCACACTGATTCGGTGCTCAAACTGGTCTGTCTGCTTTGTGCGCTGGTCACTGCCGCTATAAGCGATTACCCCGGGTCTGGGCAGTGACATGTAGGCTTGTTTCTCTGCCGCCACGCGTCCATGACAAGCCGTGTCGGTCTCCTTGGCCAGACGCGACAGATCGTTGACAGCCTGGGCCCAGGTGTCACAGAACACCTCTATGTTCTCGCGCGCGATCCGGCTGGACGGATGAAGGCACAGCGTGCGACCGGCTTGAATCGTCTGCAACACTGGCGTCTCAACTGCTCCGGCCTCTTACTCTTTTTCACTGACCAAAGGTGCCAGCGCTCGAAGATTTCTCTCAGCGTGACCCGTTTGCACGTGCAAGGCATCGGTGAGCGATATGTGATGCAGCAGACGACAGACCTAAAACAAAAACCTCTGAGCGATATGTGAGGAGGCGTGAGCGCAGCTGAGACCTCTTGCATGTGATCTGCGTGCTGTCTGTATTTCTCTATGAACTGCTCCACGCCGTCTATGTCACCGGACACCGAACACGCCTTGATGCTCTGTAAGATCAGATGGTCTTCATTGGCACGGAATACTTCAGAAACCTGCAGCAACAGAAGCTAACAGTTAAGCTAGCGTTAGAACACGACACCTGATCCATAGCAACGATTTGCAACTGTTTGCGTAAATCTTTGAGTCTTCTGTTCAGTCTCTGAACGGTCACCTCCATTCCCTCACTTCTCAGTGTTTCTGGATGCTCCTAAAACAAAAGCACTGCACCGTAGAAGCGTTCGACACGCAGTGCTTGTAATGGTAACAGAGGACACTCTTATTAGCAACACAGCTTACAAATCGATTTAATAACTAGTTTACAGCTTCTGGTCAGTGGCGGATCCAGGGGGGTGCGGGGGGGGGGGCGACCGCCCCCCCATTGGCCGGACCGACCTTCTCAAAAACACAAGGGGGTACCAAGGTGACTTTTGGGATGGTAGTGCCAAAAATGCTAGTACTGGTCAGCAGTTAAATTTGGCGCGGTAACCTCGGCCGGCCGCGCTGCACTGCTATTGGCTATCTAAATCTGGCAGTCTCACGGCCGGCCCAGCGAGCGCCGCATAGGGATAGATCTGTAATTAATTATTGGGTCACTAACTGGCCAAGTCAGCACAGCGCGAGACTCTCAACGCCTTTTGACCCTAAAGAGGTGTGTCTGTGTGTGCGATTAGAAGAGGGCTCAAGTGCGCCCGGCTGTGTAATCTTTTCGGTCGACATACGCGTTTTCTTTTCCAGGTTAGTAATTTTCCGCTATTTGAATTTGTGGTTGCGCAATTGTCTATTTTATGCTCAGAATGCTTCTTAAACACGTTTTCGAAGGCTAAATTTTCAAAAATTTCTCGCCTGGTCGGGCAGAAGCCCAACCAGGCCGCTTAAACTACTAAAACTTGTAATTTCTGTCTATTTTATGCTCAGAATGCTTCTTAAACACGTTTTCGAAGGCTAAATTTTCAAAAATTTCTCGCCTGGTCGGGCAGAAGCCCAACCAGGCCGCTTAAACTACTAAAACTTGTAATTTCTGTCAATTTTAAGCTCAAAATGCTTTTTAAATGCGTTTTCAAAGGCTAAATTTTCAAAAATTTCTCGCCTGGTCGGGCAGAAACCCAACCAGACCGCTTTAAACTACTAAAACTTGTAATTTCTGTCAATTTTAAGCTCAAAATGCTTTTTAAATGCGTTTTCAAAGGCTAAATTTTCAAAAATTTCTCGCCTGGTCGGGCAGAAGCCCAACCAGGCCACTTTAAACTACTAAAACTTGTAATTTCTGTGAATTTTAAGCTCAGAATGCTTTTTAAACACGTTTTCGAAGGCTAATTTTGCGAATTTTTCTCGTCCTTGTTGGGCACCGGCAGCGGCGGTGGGGGTCTATTTTGGCTCCACCCACCGCCCCCCCATTGGGAAATCCTGGATCCGCCACTGCTTCTGGTACTGGTACCATTCACCTAATAGAAGTCTCATGGCGATAATACCTCTACGACACAGACCTCAGGTCAGAGTATAATGGCACATTTGTCGCACGTAAAACCTGATTGGCGGATTTGATTTGGGTTGGGCTTTACGTCGTCTGGTTCCGGTCAGATTGCACCAGAACCCAAGAAACAACCGCTCTGACGGACGATGGAACCGGCGAGGGGCTAGGGGAAGTAAAGCAACCCAGGCACCCGAGCCCATCTATGATACACAAGATAAATCAGCCGTGGGTACGCTTAAATCACTGTTGAAACACAATTCAGTACACATAGCTGTAGGCGGGAAATCATTGAGAATTAAACCACTGAAAATATAGTTAGAATAACTCATTGATAAGCATTAATCGATAAATGCTTCATATACAATTGGTTGCATGTGTGCATATGCTTGAAAGTTGGGCGCAGAGAGCCAAGTTGATGCACTAATACAGTCAGGGAAGTAAGAGCATAAGGTACTATTATGGTACTGGTTAAACTTTGCCAGTGCCACCCTCTCTCTCACCCACTAGCGCCCTAGATGCATGCGACAAACACAAAGGCATCAGGCTGATTAGAAATCTGAGGAGACAGTTTACCATCTCTGGTCGCATCAGATTGCCCAGTTCAAAGCGACACTCTTCCAGGAAATCGAGAATCTGTTCGCGGTGATGGTGCGGAGTGTAAGCCGAGTCTGTGAAGTCCTGGGTCATCTCACACACAGCCTCCAAGGCCGCACTCAAACGCTCTCGCACGCCCAAACCCAAATTGCCTGAAGTAATTCGCACCATTTCCAATGTATCCTGAAGTTATGCAGTTGATCTTGTTCAGCCCTTAGTCTCGTCAAGTCATACAAGCAACTGCTTGATGGCAGCGTTAGCAGTGAGTTGTAAGCCAATATCCAACGGTTCCAACTCTTCCTGGAATCCCAGACCCAGGAAATATCGCGAGGGATCATAAGGTAGCACGCCGTCCGATACACACAAGCCAATTAGTTGCAAGGAAGAGCGCATTTGACGGAAAACGCCATCCCGCGTTTGACGAGCCGACTCGCAGTCAGGATGACGCAGCAATGTCTGCAAGAGTCAACAAATTGTAACTCCGCATCTGTTTTTACTCTACAGTCACGAATTTCTCCACATGCTACGATACCTACAACCATTTCTCTGAATGCAGGAAAATCGATGCTGCATTTTGGAGTTGTACAGACAGTCCGGTTACCTTAGAAGAAGTGAGCAGGAGCATTGTGTGTCTTTCTAATAAATTTCTGGCCACCTGCATTTGAGCTCTGCGCTTTTCACTCTTCAGGTCCTGTGTAACAAGTTTGCGTAGAGCAGTTTTAAGCAACGCCAACTTGACACATACATGTTGCCGGTCCCCGGTACGATGAGCCAAGTCGACCATTTCGCCGCCGAACTGTGTAAATATTTTGACAAACTCCGTAAAGTTGTTGGTGTTTTCGAGTCGAGTGAGCGAGTAAGCCACCTAGAACGTCGACAAATTGACACAGACAGTCGCTGCAGCACGCTGTCGATCGACCGCACCTTGTCCTCGGCTTTCAGAATCTGCTTGACCAGTACTCTGTCAGCAAGTAGCAAGACCCGAGTGACGCTCGACAGCAGCTGTCTGGCCGCCCGCACCAGCACCGTTCGGTCAACAGCCAGACCATTGGCATTGTCCAGTGCTGACGACTGCGGCGAGTTGAAATTGGCGATGGCCTCTCCTGAAAGCACCACTCTTTATTGATTGATTGATTGATTGCTGGCGCGCACTCTGGTCATGAAGCGCTAAAAGCGGAAACAATTGAAAGAGCATGTTTGCCGGGCTAAGCGAGTTGTTGGCTTGGGGCAGTGACTGGAGCATCGTCCATAGACATAGCCGTCGCTCCGGCACTTTGATCAATAGACCCAACCCACTCCCTACGTCCTGGCTGCTTTACACCTCCGACCGCCTCTTACACAGCTAAGACAACAATGCCACACCACCGCTTACTACTCCACTACTCTACACTCGCTCATTCAACCAACAACTCAACCTGATCTCAGAAAGGAACGAGTCACGTCTCATACTGCTGGCTGAACGAATTAAATTAAATTAAATAATTTATTAATTCGTATCGCTAATGATCAAATGTGCACAGATGCAGTAGGAGGCTCCAGCCTTTCAGAGCCCAACTTGCAAAATCAGAATGCAACAGGTGATGGCTGCTAACGAGTGCAGGATGTTGTGACTCAAAATTATGAAAGCAGACGGTGTCGATCAATAGTCTATAGCGGGAACGACAAACTTTTGCGTGCCGAACGCACAAACCACACGGTCAATTGCGCAAATTAGACCTGAGCCCGCGGCCCCCTTGACAGCTGCTGCGGCAAAGGGCGTCAGCCATCAAACTCTACTGTCAAAGTGCGTGGCGTGGGCTTTATTACCAGTCTTCCTACACCGCTGCCGCCAGCTTTTCTTTTAGCCGCTTATACAAAAAAACAGTACTCGTCAGATTCAGGGTCGTTAGATGGGTCGGCATACCAAACAAAACTGAACAATTATCAGAGCTTAAAACCACAAGACCAGTCAAAACCTGTCAGCTAGATATCGCTTGTTGTCTTCACTCAAATCGTTCCTTCTTCAGCACCTGTTTTTTGATTCCATACAGGGCTGCGGTATGCTATGCTACCTCTCAAATCAAAACCGATCTGAGCACCCCAACCGATTGTTGGTTTAATGGTTTGGGCGCAAAGCCATTGTGCGCTGCGCACTGACCCAACCTATGCAAGTCCATCCACTAACTCCATCCAATCCACTTAAAGGCACTGGTTTCAGTTCAAAAGTATTGTATATTTAATTTTTTAACCCAACCTGAAAAACTCCCCCTTCTGGTTCAAGTCGAAATTTTGGTTCCGGTCCATCGCTATTGGTCGTAGGCATAACGCCCCAGCCAGGGCACTGAAAGCTGCTGACACAGAAGGGGGTAGCGGCGGCTAGTGTTGTTAGGCTCTTTTTTTTTTAAAAAAAAGGCTTTTTTTTTAAAAAAAAAAGCTTTTTTTTTGAAGGCCCATTTCGAAAATTTTTTATTTTATTCACAGTATGGAAATTTTGGGGGAAAATCGTTGAATTTAGCCTCAGATATACATTAGAAGTGCAGTTCTATCAATTTCTTGCCTATTCTAAGCATAAAAATAGGTTTTGAAGGGCAGCAGCCACTCTGTGAGCAATGCTGCAGGTAGAATATCGACTCTCAGGCTGTAACACTATGTTTGAACCAAAGTATCAGCTTTTGCATTTAAAGTTGCTTCTGATGCATCCTTGCATCTCCTACAAGCTATATTTCATGTTAGGAAAAAATTTTGAAAAAAAAATTTCGAAATGAAAAATTTTCATAAAAAAAAGCTTTTTTTTTGGCTGGCTTTCAAAAAAAAATTTTTTTTTACAACTCTAGCGGCGGCCTGACCTGAGGGGGGTCAACCCCCCTCAGCCCGTGTCTGCCCCCCCCCCCGAGATATCCAACCCCCCTCCGGATTTTTCCGGCCCATGTATGCAACAAATCTTAACATCTAAATTCAATATTATATTTTGAACAACTACTCTTAACATTAAGCCAAGAACGCCACGTCACTACCTATTTGTTCAGTTGTGCGTCCAGACCGACGCGTCTCTCCACCGTGCACCTATGGAAGGATAAAGTAACCTAACCACCGCTACTGTCTTGGGGATTTAGCCCTGCGGCTACGACAACAACGACAACTTGCCATGGACTCCTCTTTGCGACAAACACTAGCCGCGCCGATGGGATGAACATGCGCAGTCGCCCCGCTACACACGCACACAGCAGTCGGTGGTCTAATCACTCGACCAATTGTACTGCCCCCATGGTGTTGTTGCGAGATGGTTGAACGCGAAAACACGCTCCCCTTTGCAATCCAACTTGAGCCTCAACCCATCCTTCCAAGACATCTCTTAAAAGGCACCAACAGCCATGGGCATTGGTTTGGCTTGGCGACCATTTTAGACGCTGACTGCTCCTGGCCTCCTTATAACCCACACAACCTCTAACGACCTTTTCTGGGAATTCAAAAAACGACGCAATTTCATGGATTCACAGATTTAAGCTGATCGGTCAGCTAATGCACCTCAGCCGTCCATATCCATTTCCGTGGAAAAGATCGGCGAATGTCAGCAACGAAAGTCAAGTGGTACGTCTCCGACTTATACCACTTATTACTTGTAATTTTCAAGCGCACATTAAAACCAAATCAGATTGCCTTTTGCAAAAACAAGTGTTACCTGCTGTGCGCGCCTCGTGACACGCATCGTACATCTCAGGTTGAATGTCTGGGTTTTCGTCGGCAATCGTCTCCCCTACAGCTACAAAACGTTCGACGGCCCCTTGCACTGCCGATCCAACCTTAAAATAAACCCATCCATATCCGTTCGAATAGTTGACTAAAGTCGATCAATCTCTTGAAAAATAGTAATAAAAATCACCTTCATCGTTCCTCGAACTGCTTTTTCGGACTTCGGTTTATTGATGTACCGTTCTTTGTAGTTGACAAGATTTGTAATCTGAAACCAAGTCTCTGTAGAAGACAGAGCAGTCGTCATGTCGCAAATGTGATACGATGTTTGCCTAACCCTCAAAATGTTTGGTCAACGGGTCAAAGGTTTGGTTTGTGATTTTCCGGATTTACAGTCACCTTAACGCAGTACTCTTAATTTAACATGCTACGCTACCCACAGCTTACGTCACGTACAAATAACTCTGTAATTTCGCATTCGTTGCAAAACAAAGGCTGATCTGAAATTTTAATTCAGCCAGAGTATAAATTTTAGAAGCAAGTAGAAAACCAATGTAGTTATCATTTTGGACTACCTTCTGTCAGAAGGCTTCTGAATGAAAGGCTAGGCTATACTTCAGGTTATTGGGTATTTAAATGATTGCTCAAAAACTTAGGATATAAGTTGACGTACCTGTGAGACGAGAGGCACCAGCGTCTGTTCGATGGACTTCGTTTTAATTTCTAAGCTCCGCGGATCCAGGCGACCAGAAAAGTTACCAACAGGTGGTGCGGCCATTGTCCAACCACAGGGCCACTTAATACAATAAAAACTAAGATGGTTGGCGTCAGATTATCTCGCCGAAATTAGTTGGTTGTAGGCTGACTTTTGAAACACGCATCCCACTTGCACCAGCCAGCTGATACATGAACAAATCTGCAAGTACGTAGAGTGTATCTTGGTAGTTTGGATGATATAAAACTCGGCGCAAGACTTTGAATCATTTCAAAAACTGTCTTGCACAGTTGAGCTTAGAGTACGTACATACAAATAACTCCATCCCCCAACTGTTTGGTACCGACGTTTACGCTCTATCCTCTATAAATATACATACAAAAGCGTTTAGATCGTCATATCGTCAAAAACTCGGTCAAAAAGTCTGGCGTGCTTTGAGGTAGGTGGTGATTTTTCTAAGGTTTGTCAGTCATATGTGGTGCTCGAGGTTTCCCAGATATGGTGGTAGGTTGCTGGGTTGTTTTTGAGTAATGACGTTTTGAAAAAGGTTTGGCACTACATCGTTTTGGAAGCCGTTCATTTGGGCGTGCACGTTTGGGCGTGTCTCGTTTGGGCGTGCACGTTTGGGCGTGTCTCATTTTGGCGTGCGTTCATTTGGGCGTGCATTCATTTGGGCGTCTGTCAATTTTTTTATATAAGATGTAGGAAACTATGTAGGCCTCAAGGCAGTCCCACTGCCTACCTTGTTTGTGGCCAATCTACCAAAAACAAAACATATAGTGTTGGCCAAAAAAGACCGCCTGGCCAATTTTTCGAGTTTTCCGAATTTCAAATGGCGGCCATTCCAACAATTTTCAACCGAATGAAAAGATTTTTGGCACGATTATTATTATTTGTGAAGAGTTTGTTTTGGCCAAGTCCTAGCCTGCTAGCTTTCTATAGCTGGAGTTATGCCTTTCCGAAATGAACTGACCCGAATTTTCAGACGTCAATTTTGAACGTAAATACGTATCTCACGAACCCTTCATTAGATCTTTCCCAAATGTTGCAGGTTATCCAATCTTTATATGAGCTTAAGAACCTGAAGAGCTCAGCTTTCTAACACAACCGGTTAAAATCTCATGGATTTTTAGTTTCAGCCAAGTTGAAAAATTAGCAGTCTCAAAAATGAGGGTGTTATCCCTTGCACAGAGAGCAGGAAAAACTGTACATAGAGTAGATGTCAATGCTGACTCCCATAATTTTCTCTGCTCTCCGCCCATAGGCAAATTACATAATTAAGACAAACTCTGCCCCTTCATCAACCTTACCAGTAGAGTAGGCACCAGTCTGAGCCTTGAGCGCTAGTTGTTGCCTGGTATATCTGGAGCAAATGAGAATAAACTTTTTGAGATTTATTCCATTTTTTACTAAAAATTTTCGACAGACGCCCAAATGAATCCACGCCCAAATGAAACCACGCCGAACTGTGCACGCCCAAACGAGACACGCCCAAACGTGCACGCCCAAATGAACCCAACCCCATCGTTTTTGCCAAGCAGCTTTCTTTTTAGTTGCCATTTTGGGACGGTTGTTTCGGGTATTGGTTGAAGTATTGAAAGTTGTGGTTTGTGGTTTTTCTGGAGGTAGTTTCGCGTGCTCTTTCTTGTTAGCTATTGGATTTTAAATTTTGGAATGAATTTTAAGTTTTGGCGCGAAATTTGAATTATTAACGGTTTTTTATCCGGGTCCATCGTTTCAGCATGTATTGGCTGATTAGTTTCGTTTTTTGGTTTGCTTTCCATCTTAGCATAGAGTTATGTTTAGGGTTCCGACGACATATCGATATCGAAAAGTCCATATATCGACCCTTTTTCCAATATCGATATCGCGATATTTCGCAACAATATTTTATGTCCGGAAAAGTAGGAAAAAACAAAATTGACACCAAGTTTATTTCTCTGGACCAGTAAAAAAACAGTTTTCCCTGGACAGCTCGGAAATCGATGGTATAGTCAAAACCTAACAGTGATGATAGCCATACATGGGCCGGAAAAATCCGGAGGGGTATGGAGACCTCGGGGGGTCCCAAAAAACGCCTATTTTGGCTTAAATAAGCGAAAATTTTCTCCCTATGGACGACCGAGGGGGTGGTATTGGCCGGCGAGGGGACGGTGTATACCCCCATACCCCCGGGCCATGCATAATGATTGCTCTCAGAAACATCAATTTCTCGGGATTCTCAGCTTTCTGACAGCAACGCTTGGGTTCTTAAATGTCTGAAGCAACACTGAAGAGCTGCTCCCTCCGCACACTTGAAACAGGAGGGTAGAAGCACAAATGGGCTTACATTTCGGCTGAGGGGTGATAAATTTTTCAAATCCTGAGAGGTACTGCCGGCTGATGGGCGATTGAAAGGAAGGTAAGCAAAAAAAAGTCCGATCTTTTACTAAGGTCAAGGTTTTTGTCTTATTTCTGATTAAAATAAGTTAAAATACTCTATTCTGTCTCAGCTCATTTATGCCTAATGAGGGTGGGGGATCGGCCTGAGGGGTCAACCTTTTCATTGAAGGGCTTCAGAAGGGCCACTAGCTTTTCTGCGATTCTCTACTTAATTGATATCAGATCGCTGATTGCATCAGTGCTTGACTGATAAGCAGCAAGAGCAGTCTGCCATTTCAAATTCTCAGATTTACTTAGTTACGCTGTGCAAAAGGTCTGAAGCCATTCCGACCATTCTACAACTAATGGCGAGCGATTCCTCTTCGAGTTTATTCGTGCCGAATTACCCCATCAATGGGGCAATTCGGCACAACGCGGAAAATTTGATTTTGAAGCCTAACACCCCATCTTAAGGAATGCTACGATTAGATCCATCTCATCCAAGTCTGTAGTACAATTTTTGCCAGCATTCTACAGTTGTAGCTGCTTTTACAGCTTTCTAAACGTTGAGATGAAATGATTCCCATAAGTTGGTTTTTTCTACTTGACAATCGAAAAAGGCAGAGTTCTAGCGTTATACTTTCATGGAGCTCTTGTTTGAAGGTTTCTAGCTTTTGCTTCAAGCAGAGAACCTACTTTGTATGCGTAACAGTGCTTGAAGAAATGCGTAATTTGCATGCACACAAAAATATGCTAAATCGAGCCTTCGTGTAAAAAAATGTCAATGTTTTCATCCTATTAACACTGCTTACTCAACAGGAAAATAACCAATTTGCAGTTCATTAACAATTTTTTGATTAATTAATTACCCCGGCCTGCCCTATTAGGAAAGCAAAGAATTTATTGCTGAAAAAGCAAAAAGTAGGACTTTGCGCGCGCATTCCAAACAGCTAGCGACCTGTTTATCAACTATTTGGTATAGAAAATACTATCTGGTATTTGGTATTTTTATACCATTATTTGCATCCCTACAGTTGACTGCTGAGCTGATGCGGAGTGCTCTGCGCGCCCAATGATAGTTTTTAACAACAAAAAACATTTCGTTAATTCTTTAACGCAGCGAAGGTCTAAGCTTCGCCTGGACCTTCTGCGTTGAGGATTTATAGTATGACTCTATAGAACCGAAAGAAAAACCCATCTTCCTTCCTTCTTCTTCTCCTTTTATTTAGGAGATCACTCGAATTGCAATTTTGGTAAACACAGACGACCGAATATGGTGTTAAATGACTGCGGCCGATCTCTTGATTACGCTTATTTTCAACGTCAACATCCAAACACTGCATGCTAATATTCAACTTTACCTCAGATATGTGTTTTTTATCTCTGGAACAAATCCTGTACAATGTGCGCACCCAAATTGTAACTTTTATCATATATGACCGAATATGGTATCAGACAACTGCATTCGACTCCTAGATTATTCTTTCTCTTTGCACTAATACACCAGTCATCCGCAACCATTACTGCATGCTACTACAGTGGACGCGCTCTCGTCATATCGTCATACTTCATCGATTGAGCGGCCGATTACCCCCGAAACCCACTTAGAAAACTTGCTGTAAAATTCATACGTACATTCGTTCCCAAGGTCGGATCGGTAGACCTTTACCCTAGCTACAGAATAAGTCACTGCTAAGAAAGATTGGGATCGAAACCCAAGGACGGTAACCTTATTAAACGACCATCATCACTGTGAAAAAACATAGAAAAAATAGGTTTTCAAGGTCAAATTTAAAAATGCAAAAATATACGACCCTCACTTACTAAAACAATCGTAGTATCGGTGTGCCTCTTCAACAGGTTCTGCCCAAGAAATTATTGGTAGATATGACAATTTGCAATCGAGTAAGCATGGGCAATTGGGCCTACTTCATTCCAAGTTCCGAGGACAGTGGCCCTGTTCAAACAAAAAATTGCCAAAAATTATAGACACTTGTAACACTAATTGGGCGCATGTAGTAAGTGATCTGGCTTCGCTACTT
>JASANB010002329.1:0-16166 GCA_030248155.1 Sabatieria punctata
CGCCAGATCTTCAAACAATTATTAGAACTTGAAAGACAAAGTAATTTATGGCAGATTTTCGGTTCATCGGTTAAGTTAACGCTGACAAATTAACGCTAATTAACTGGATGATATTACGTATACTTCACCTGAACGTCTGTTCTGATGGGCTGAAAGTGGCCAGAGACAGAGGAGGAGCTGTAGCAGACGAGTACTAGACTGATGAGGGTCTGCACGAGAATGTCCAAGGGCAAGGCCACGAACGGCTGTTCGGTCAGTCGCAAGTAAGAGCGGTGCTGGGCGGCTGAGTAGGCGCAGTGCACCAGAGAAAGCAGACCCACCACACACAGCACTTTCTGGTAGTACGACATCACCGCTCATCCAGCCTCTGCTCACTTACTACTGCTACACCCACCATACGTCACCAGCCAGATCACTTCTCTCACTGCACACTTCTTTTCACCGGCGCCTATACAAATCGCCTCCCCAGAAACGGAAACGGTGAGGACGTGCGGTACACAGTGGTACACCAAGTTTTGCGGGATTTCCAATGTCACAAATCGCCTCCTCGAAAGTTGGAAAATCGCAAGTTACACCACCATAAGAGAAGAGAAATAAGCAGTACTAAGGGCAAAATGAAGAAAATGAGCACCACTCATGCTGGAAACTATTGCTTGTCGCAAAATTGTTTCATTCGATAAGTCGAAATATGAAAAAGTGCAAGTCCATCCCTGGCAAGCTAAAGCTGAAGAACTCTTATTCTGTTGCCTTGCACACAGACTCCCTTGCCTTCCAGTCCCACGATGCTACCCATTTATCTACTTGTCATCACTGCCTTTCGGGGGCCTGACAACAAACCTAAATCTAAGCTAACATAGATTCGGTGTCGGGTTTATGACTATAAATCGGCTTATTTTTTTGCTTGAGCATAGATCTCAGAAGTCGATTTCTAAATTGCAGGCACCGTCAGTACATCGTCACAGTGTTGACCAAAAAGAGAAAACACTCTTAAGTAAAAGCAAACACCATTAAATCTGCATATGTAAAATGCATGGGTATCAAATATCTTGCAATTCATAATCTAAATTCGAAAATGTAACAAGAAAATTGAAAACGGAGTACCACAAATGACTAAAACTGCACATACATACGTACTGTAATCACAACAGAAAATCCAAACGGTTGGTGGTATCTTGTGATGATGATTATCATTTCGATAGCCTTTGATTTCATTAAGCACATCCAGACTCGACCAGTCCTATAGGTAAAAAGTTACGGCAATGTTTTGAGGCTACACCACGTCGACCTCCAACCATTCTTTATAGATGGTGCAACGGAAGGAGGATTCACGTTCGGAGAACATTGCCGAATTGCGGGCGTTTCCGATATGCAATTTTTTTTGCATCCGGTGAGGTGAGGTGATGTTGGTTGTTGTTGTGCATGTTTTCGGTAATATCGAATCGGCGCAAAGTTAATCGGCGCAAAGCGCAAAGTGGCGAAAATTTTTCAGTGGTTGCGTGAACATCTAAGATACTGTAGCCCGCGAAATTTAAATTCTATCGTCCCTCTTTTCTTAATTTGTCGTTCCATAAATGATGATTGTCTCAGGACCATTTCTCATTCGCAATATGCACTGTATTTAACCTTCAAGGACTCAAGTTAATACGTTAATTATTTTATTAATTACTATTAATTGTTGTTAATTACTCAAGTTAATATTTCAAGTTTAATACCACTCTGGAATCCATAAGTTTCGTTGCCCACATCAGCGTGGGGTATAAGCCGAGAATAAGTTCAGATACATTAGCTCCACCCATTTCCGTCCTAGTAGAGGAACGGCTTTTTAACATTTGTAAATGAAATAAAGATGAACGAAACGGTACCGTTCGTTGAGGACGAAGTCGGCGTCGATCATAATTATGCTGGGACGGTGACTAGCACGCCTAACAAAGCTACTGCGGCAACAACGTAAAGTGTGGTTTTCATAAGTTGGTAGAAGTTAGCAATCTCGGTCCCCGGTCTAATCGTAGCAAATTCGGGCGGTCCTAAATTGCCCGGATTAATGAGGCAGAGCCGTACATGAAAAATGGTTTGCAAATTTCACAGCTGATTTTGGTATTCGTATTCGTAGCCAAGAGAGAACTCAGAGTGACAGGCGCGCGGATCGCTGTTACTGACTAGACTATACGACCAATAAAACAGAACAGCGAACTATATGTACTGTGAATACGCCTTGCAAATAGTTTTGAAGTTAAAGTATGCAACTCGTTTGCTAGCGATGTTTGATTTCCTTGATTCTCAAGCGGTAAGCCTGGCGTGTCTAAAAGCGTCCGGTCCCGTGTAAGGAACAACGTAACGTACAGAATACACAGAATAAATAACTCTCTAGATTCGCAAATAAGAAATGTGGTTCGCCGCTGCAGCACCAGTTTCTGTGCTCTCAGATTGCTGGTGAGATTATAATTATTATAATAATATTATGTCAGTACTTTCCCAGCCCAGCAGTACTTTTTTTACGTTCGCGTTACCTTCCAAACAAGAAGCTAAGTTAGACTACTAACCAGTTCAAGGCTTTAATGTAAATGATTCCCGGTCCATTCCTTCACCCACGAAATAGCCATTTTTAACCTGAAAAGCTAAGATTGAACCTAGGCCTAAGCTAAAACCAAAGCTTTAATAAAGTCAGGGTGGTTGGCGGGTGGGGGAATGGGCTTCCTCCAATGTAAATTGGGGTACTGAACGCACATGTAAAGTTTTCCCGCATTAGCGCTGGTACCGTAAATTTGCGCTTTGCGCTTTGCGCCGATTACCTTTGCGCCGATTCGATATTACCATGTTTTCCTAATTTCCAAATTGTTGGGAAGCATTTTCCATTTTTCATATTTTCCATTTTCAAACTTTCCAACTTCTTGAGGAGGCGATTTGTGTGCGCCCGCTTTTCACCGCACGCGTCGTCTCAACTAGGGATGCAACCGAATACAAAAATACCGAATACCGAATACCGAAGCGGATTTTCGGAACCGAATAATACCGAATAATACCGAATATTGATGATTCGCTGGCGCAGAATGCAAAAATTTACTGTCCAGCTAATATTTCTTGTTTTTGCTAAACTTTTTAATGCTAAAAAAGCTGTAGAGTGACGTATTGTTTGAATGTTATAGATTTAACCATGCCTGTAACCAAAACAAGCCCTATTTGGTCGTTCTTTACCAATACATGCCTGTAACTAAAACAACAAGGACGAGTGCAAGATTAAGCAAACAATTTCAAGAGGCGCGAATCAGGCCACAAGTGCTCTGATTAATTATGTGAAGTCACAGCACAAAGACACTTTCCCTTAAATGTACTGTATACCCTACCCTCCTATTATCCATCGCAGGGCGGAGATTTCATAAAAAAACTTGCCCCTAAGCCTAAGTCTAAACCTAACCCTAAGCCTAAGCCTAAAACCGAAGCTAAAAGTTGGGTTTGACAGCGGGTTGGGCGAATGGGCCTTCTCAATTATCCGTTATGTGGCGGATAACAGGAGTATATTTACGCGCAAATTGCAGACACATACAGAAAGTTGAAGTAAGGGAGCATCCAATCCAGTACTACTGTAAGCACCGGAGCTGGCATCTTAGGCGTACAACTATTGGATGATCGTTTGACAAGATAGGTGGGACCAATTATACATAATTGGTACGTAATACAAACGCTTAGGTAAAAAGTGGAAAGCTGACAACGTAGTCTACTCTACTGGGAACTGAAAAGGCCGAAATGTGGTTGTTTATTATTAAGTCAAACCTTGAAATTCGTTAACTTTTCGCATGAATAGTCGTTGTTTGCCAAAATTTTAGCATAGTAAATGAACAGAGAGATGTAATAGAGAAATATCTCGGTGATTTCTGTGCAAATTTAAGCAAAACAGTGCAATTTTAACGGTTTTACAATATTCGGTATTATTCGGTATTATTCGGTTTGAAAAATACCGAATTCGAATACCGAATTCGAATAGCACTAGTAACCGAATTATTCGGTTCATACCGAATAATACCGAACTTCGGTTGCATCCCTAGTCTCAACGCCCCTGAGCGGGCGCGCATTCGCAGGCAGCCCGCGGCGCAGCACAGGGCAGCACGGACTTAAGCGGCGGTTACTAAAATTCGCAGCTCGCAGCCATTCGCAGCTTCGCATCCCAGTCGCACCCGTTCGCATCCGCCGGGCGCCAACTCTAAAACATCGATGCGAAGAAAAAAGAAGTAAATAGAAAAAAGTTTTCCGACCTCTTTTTCGGTTTTCCTCTTGGGTTTCCAGCAGAGAGAGGCTGTTGATGTATATTTGATGTGTACAAAGTCTTGCATTAAATAAAAGATGAGGCGGTCACGTCAACAAGTGCAACGTGGTTCTCCACGATCACAGTCTAAGCAAACGACTGTTGACGCTAGCTTCAACATAGTCGAAGAAGGTACTAAATAGAACCTCCATAAATGGCACACTCACGGTGACCTTGAAAGCGTCCCAACTAAGCAAAAACCGGCAAAAGTTTATTAAACGTCCTATTTATAGAGGGTCACGGCCGGCGTGGGGGAAGGGGGTTTCCCGTCAGGTGGGTGGTTGTTGTTGTTGTATCTACCCAGGAAACTGCAGCTAACAAGAACCATCTGCGTTCCCCGGAAAGGTGTTACCATTTGGGGACTAGCCAGGGTCGACCTGGGGCCGTATTTATAGTCCACTCTACATTGACCCCGAAGGGTATGCAGAGATGCCCCGGAGGCGGTAACATTGGACCCCTCAGGTGGGTGGTCGAGGGTGGTTTCGCCCAGAGGGGGGTCCAAGATTCAAAAAGCTCCAGAACGCGTGGAAATGCGTTTTAGCTGGTTTTTTCAATAAGGAAGCTAAAAATCGCAATTTTAAGCTGCCAAATAGCGTTTTAGTAGAGCTAAAACAAGCAAGAAAACGATAAAAAGGGCTTCCAGAAACCTCCGATTCCTCTTAAATATCAGCGGCGGAAACGCTCTTATGAAGGCTCTACTGTTTGCAGTGATAATAATAGTAGTAGTTTGTACGGTCTAATTATGCTATGACGCATTCTGTTAATGCATGCTGTTACACATCTGTTTCCGCGCTCTCTATCTGGCGTAAGCTTTTTGCCAGGAGGTTTTTCAATAGCTCTTTATTCGCGCTGCCTGGCTCGAGCGAGAGTGTGTATGTTTCCTACGTCTGTGCGCTGTACGTCTGCAAGTGTTCCGTAATTTGCGCTGTATAAAAGCTGTCCTCTATTGGCCGCCTGTTTCGCACGCTGCGACATGCAGTCGGTCTCAATACCTACTACTTTTTGTTTTGCTTTAAGAACAACAGGTGTTATTGGTGAGGCGATCCTATTAGATTTCTGACCACCCATCCCAAGTCCTCGCACCTGCACGTAATTGTAAAAACATCTATATAGCTGAATGACCCATTTCAGACTTAGATGCAACCCAACCTATGTTATTCGCTGATGGTCAATGTATGACAAGCACCCGATTGAATTCGAGACAAAAGTCCTCTTCGCTTTCTGACTTCTTGGTAGATAGTGAAGTTGTAGATATTACCCGACTTTCCTCAAGCGCACGAACGTAAGAATATATGCATTACCAGACTTCGTCTGCTATGCTTTTCTCTTATTGTTTAGGTCGCCACCTCAGAAAATTGCTCGTATCAACACCAGTGATGGGACACCAGGGAACCGAAGTCAGTCAGTGCCAAGCCGCTCCAGTAGCGATTCCGGTATGCAAGAGGAACCCTCATTTGCCTCTCTGATTCAGTCATTTTCTGAATCTGATGAAATTGAGTGAGCTGCCTCAGAACACAGTAAGTTAACCGATACTACTATCATACTGACCGATGTTCTTAGTTTATGCATGCAGCCGTGTTAACTTTGAGGGGCCGTCCATTAAACTATACAACGTTCAAAAATTCACAATTTCGCACCGCCACCCCTTCTGACTTTCCCGACGTTCAACCAGCCACCTCCCGCTGAACGTCGTAGTTTACGGACCGCCCCTTAGCATCGTCGTCTGATTGTGTCAGGTCAAAATTCGCACATGTAGGCGTAAACTTTACTGTGTTATACCTTTGTACACACTAATTTGTCAGGCCTCGCAACGTCAAGACCACAGAGTACCACTGTGGTTCAGTCAATGCCTGCATTCGCCTCACATGTTACTGACGCTGCTCGTGCTCATGCTCACCATAAAGAGTTGCATTGGCCTGAACGACTCTCAGATGGCTCAGTCAGCCCTCCAACTGAAGCTCAAAGACGTGTCCTGATGATGCCTCGTCCGCCAACCTACACTAAACCGTATCACAATGACAATTTTTTTCTCGTTGTAGATTTGCAATCCTTCTTCGCTACTAGTGATGCCCGTTGGTGTTGGTCATGTCAAGTAGGTCACCTGCCTTTTGCCATTACCTTACTACTTATATGCAATCTCATTTTACGGATATTCTTGCGTAAATTTCTGAAAAGATTTAGAAATAGAAAATATGTTTCACAGACCTCAAGATATACTATGTAAGTCACAAATAATTTCTGTCATTTTAGTCTCGCTTCCCAGCCAAAGAGAATCTGCGTCCACCAGAGAACATTGCGCTTTCGCATGAGGAACGCTACTGGCTGCCCTACGAAAATCGGTACACCCACTCTCATACCCAGACGAGATTGGTTCACGCTCGCTATAGTTGTGTGCTCGGTCGGTACCCATACTTCAGTGCTCATCTAATGCGGATCCCGCCGAATCTTTTCAATAAAATTAACGAAGTGCACTGCAGGCATCTGAATGAACAGCTTGCTGCCGATCTGTGAACTACTCTGTGCTCTCTTCCTGCATTCTGATTCAGTCTCTTCATTTTACAAACTCTTTTTTGTTAGTCGTTTCTTTCTTTCTACGTTGTTGCCTGTTAGTTGCTTAGTTGCTTTGTTTTGTTGCAGGGAAAGGGGAGATTTCCGATACATTGCTTAGCAAGCTTATATCATAGTAAAATCACTTCTGTGACCGTGTCTTTGCTTTCATTAGTGTGTGTGTGTGTGTGTTCTGTAAATTTGAGCATATTATACGTATGTACTTTCGAAGAAGAATTTGCTTTCGTTTCTTTTGAAGAAGAATTTGCTAATAAGCCTAATTATCGTTGCACAATTACGATTTAGAGAAAGTAATTCTCAGAATATGCTCAGATTTGCAGCACGCAAAGACACGTACAGTGGTACTGCGCTGGGTTGACGGTTCGATTTAGAGATGCGCACGGGCCCGGCAGTTCGGCCCGGGCAGTCCAAATTTCTAAAAATTTGTGTTACAATGCAGAGCATTTTTGTTTCTTTTCTTGCGATTTCAGTATATTTCAATATAATTTTGTTCTTTTAAGGTTATTCTCTAATATTCTGACAAATTAACAAATTTTCGACCTCATTTTCTTTGATTTTGCTAAAAAAAGTATATATCAGTTAAAGATCAAAACTGAGTTTCAGTAAGGAAAACTATGAAAAAGAGCCGAAAAGTGTTAAATTTGGCTGCCGGACCTTGTGTCTCTTCCTTCTCTATAGCAGTTGGCTACTCCTAGACCGAAAGGACGAAAAGTTACAACAACAACAGCAACAATGATTTGGACTCAGCCGATTATTTTAACGAAAAAAAGCGGGCCGGGCCGAAAATTCCGCCCCGAGCGCATCCCTAGTTCGATTTAATGCGAAATTTTAGGCCCAAAATTTGCCAGTTTCTGTTAATAATAATAATTGCTTTTCCCCTAAAATGTTAGGGGTAAATACACTGCCAGGCTTCCTTCCTCGGTTTCTGCAGCATTGCATACATTTTCATTGCGTTACCCAAATGTCCTTCATCTGCTCCGCTCGCACCATCACACATACTATATCCTCACAACTCTACGTTTTACTGTCTCGTAACGTAATCCGACATTTCTGATTCCATTTTCGCGCAATTTTATCATCAAATAAATCTTCGCATCGATGTTTTAGAGTTGGCGCCCGACGGATGCGAACGGGTGCGACTGGGATGCGAAGCTGCGAATGGCTGCGAGCTGCGAATTTTAGTAACCGCCGACTTAAGCGGCAAATTCAAACGAGCGCCCGCAGCCGACTAAGCGCGAAGCCTAGCAACATGTGCCGAAGTCAGCCAGCCAACCCACGCAATCAAATCAATAATAGGTCCACTTTTTGTGCGTGCTCGCCTTGTTCGTCCCTAGCACTTAAAGACCTATTCATAATCGTATCGAAAAACGTCGACCGGCGAGTGTTGATGCGAGTCTGATCGCGTAGGGCCGTCTCCAGGTCGATCCCCCGTCACATCGAATTGAAGCCGTGTTGATAAAATGCACTGCGCCGTTCATGCAATTTTCGAAAGGAGCCTCACTGGGGACACGATGACGCATCAGGAATTGAACTTTAAAAATGTTTAACCAAAACTCCAAAACCTCTCTTAGGCAGCTCAGCCTGCCTTCCGGCCGCTATCTCCACTGTTCTACGTACTAAAAAGGAACAAAACGAAACGTAGCCACAACAGGAACAAGTCAGAGTGTGCCCATACAGCTCTCTTGATGTCATACTACAATACGTTTCAGCTACATTATTCCACTGCTGTATTGCCGCATGTAGGTCAGCGAACCGGCTATGGCGTGAATGACTGTATTCAATCTGTTGAGCCACTACATTACTCACGACACAACACTTGCACACTAGTAGTAGAGCATGCAAAATTCATGCAAAATCGCGTGAGCCAGTACTACAGTACAATAGAAGCATTTCTAACAATGCACCAAAGCTTAATGATAATCCAGAATCAAGAATTCTACCTTTTTTATTGCACTCTACACAGCTTTTTCCTTCACCCCCGGCCCGGCTGAAATTCTCTGCCGGGAGGCCCGTGCCGGTCTCTAACTAGTAGCTAACGCTGTGCGACCAGAATCAGCACCGTTTGCATACATATTGTACACATAATAAACGAACAAATACGTACAGTAGCAGTTAAGTCAGGAAAGTCTTATCTATTCGGCGAGCACTACTGACATCAAAATTGTTCGCACCGAATGAGGCCAGTCAACTCAAAAAGGCAAGCCAAGGCGTGGAACAGATTGCTCTGTAGCTGAACTCCATTTATGTGCAGAAACTTTGACCGCATCCAACGTCACCACCCTGCCTGCATTGAACGAGAAAGATGCATGGTCGCTCCAGCAAGCCGAACGAAAGAAACCGAAAATGGCATGAAGTATCACAGCCACCAGCATAATTGCGCCTGCAAAAGACATACAATATGTGCATCTCACAGTCAGAGAAATAACAACTTATAGGTGTGGTACCACTAGAGAGTTTTTAACAGGCACAATGTATGGGCATACGAAGTGTGCAATGCAAACCTTCTTCGCACGGTTTTTTAGCACACCGGAGATGCCAGATAGCACAAAATGAGTCTGGATGGGCCAAGTGGCCCAGCTCAAAGTGAGAGCACAATGAAAAAGCCAAAGAATGGCAGAATCAGTTTCTGCTAGTATGATGATAGTATATTCGGTTCGCTCGTTCGGCAGGCGTATTTAAGGATGAACTAACAAGTAGTAATCGAGGACTGCAGTTTGCGTAAGTGCACTGCCAGAAAACCGCCTTGCACTAGAACTTTTAGTTTTGTCCTGTTCGCCAAATTGCTTTGAAATGAACTTTAAACATAGCAGACACAGCTTTGCTGGTTAAATTTTAGTTAATTTGATTTTTTATGCCAAAAATTCTCGAATTTTATACATCTTGAGTCAGATTGAACTCCCCTAAGAACCCCCTGAATTTTGAAAAATCCCCCAAACTTTCCCCCTAACCCCCAAAACAAAATTTTGCTCCTAAATGGGAAAAAGTCCCCCTAAATTTGGAGGAATCCCCAACCTGTCAACACTGAAGCACACGACACGCGCCCAGGAGGGTCGGCCGCCGATTGGACTATTCTCGGAAAATAATCCTAACTCAGATTCTGCAAGAACAGCATTTCTTTGCCGGTCCCTTACCTCTAGCTTTCAGATTTGACCGTGCGGTAATCTGAAATTCTGCGGCGAGCTCATCACTTCTTGTTTCTATACGTAGCATCGAGTAAGTCCATCTCGCTTGGTGTGTAGAAGGAAGAGAGAAGAAAAGAGCGCTCGGATAGTGACATTGCACTGTTGGTCGGCTGGCAGACAAAAGTTGCGTGGGCACAGCAAGCAAACGGTGAGCGCGTAGGTCTCAACGGCACGTGGACAAAAGAAAGGTGTAGCAAAGCAGGCAAGGCAGCAAGCAATCGGCACAGCACGGCAGAGGTGCGGCGTTCGGCCGCGCAAGTTGGTTTAAAGTTGCCGCTCAAATCTGTGCTGCCCTGTGCTGCGCCGCTGGCTGCCTGCGAATGCGCGCCCGCTCAGGGGCGTTGAGACGACGCGTGCAAAAAGCAATCCAACGCAAAAACAAACCTGCACTCAAACTCCGAATCCAGTATTCTAAAGACACGACCGCAATCACACCGCTCCCGTACCGCCAAAACGGGTGTATCCCAAAAGCGCACAAATCAAAAGCGCACATCCCAGAAGCGCACTTCCCATAAGCGCACGCTCAGAAAGCGCACAAGGGCTGCATAGTTGAAAGATAGCCTTGAAAGTGACTAGAAGTGTTTCTTTCTGCTGACCCAATATGTTCCCGCTAGAGCTTTCAGGATGGAATTTCTTGCAGAGACCTTGGAGCTTGTGGCTGCCACGTGGTGGGCAAAAGTAAAGTGCGTGTCGAAAACCACTCCTAGGATCTTAGGGGTCTTGTTTAGAGGAAGCCGCACCCCCATTGAGGAGGACATTAGGGTGGTAGTTGGATTGGTGTGGATCTGGCGTAAACATCAGTGGTGGACTCTGTTGAACTCAGACGGGCATCTTAAGCCTTTATATATACAGTAAAACTCTGCATGTCCAGAACAGGCGTTTTATTTCACATTACTATATGTGCGCTTTCTGAGCGTGCGCTTATGGGAAGTGCGCTTCTGGGATGTGCGCTTATGGGATGTGCGCTTTTGATTTGTGCGCTTTTGGGAACACCCCGCCAAAACGCCCCATCGCCCCATCGTCCCTTTTAGTAATCGCTGATACTCAGCCTCATTGAAAATCCGGCAAATCTATAGTACTCGCGGCAAAACCTAAGCCCCTGTGCGTAGCGCGGCGTCCCAGCACCGCAGCGGAAAAAACACAACAACACACAAAACACGCTCCCCACGCTCCTAACCCAAACTCGCTTCACTGTACGAGCTCATGCAGCCTAAAAAACTCGACGGGTTACCGCTGCCGCGGTACCCTGGATTGAATTGAATTGAAAACGTTTATTCATAAGAACAGGACGGTAAAACTGCTATTGCAGGATAGGCCCTTTGCAGGATAGGATCAATATGAAACAAGCAGAAAAAATAAGTATCATATAGGTGATAGGTCATCTCTTGAACGATAGCTACCAATTTTACTGAGTGAGTAGGCCTATATTAGATGCATATATTGGCGCATTTACTTTTAAAGATCCTTGAAGAAGAAATTAAAATTAATTTTAAACAAATGAAAAAGAAGGAAAAATGCGAAATTTCAACTACCCCTTACTAAAACAATCGTAGCATTCGAGTCCTCCGATAGATATGTCTGCCCAAAAGCATTTGGGTAGATATGACAATTTGCTATCGATTTAGCAGAAGTATAACAGTCTTCTTCCAAGCCCCAGGGTCCAAGCCCTTTCACCGGAACCGGAACCGCCAGTTCCGGCTGGAACCGGAACCGGAACCGGAATTCCGGTCGATCGCTAGCTGCAACCACCTGAAGGACTGCCTCGTCTCCTCCTCACCCTGCTGCAACCACCCAAAGGACTGCTACGTCTCCTCCTCGCCCTGCTACAACCACCTGAAGGACTGCCACGTCTCCTCCTCGCCCTGCTACAACCACCCCAAGGACTGCCACGTCTCCTCCTCTCCCTGCTGCAACCACCCGAAGGACTGCCACGTCTCCTCCTCGCCCTGCTACAACCACCTGAAGGACTGCCTCGTCTCCTCCTCACCCTGCTGCAACCACCCAAAGGACTGCTACGTCTCCTCCTCGCCCTGCTACAACCACCTGAAGGACTGCCACGTCTCCTCCTCGCCCTGCTACAACCACCCCAAGGACTGCCACGTCTCCTCCTCTCCCTGCTGCAACCACCCGAAGGACTGCCACGTCTCCTCCTCGCCCTGCTACAACCACCTGAAGGACTGCCACGTCTCCTCCTCGCCCTGCTACAACCACCCGAAGGACTGCCACGTCTCCTCCTCGCCCTGCTACAACCACCTGAAGGACTGCCACGTCTCCTCCTCGCCCTGCTACAACCACCTGAAGGACTGCCACGTCTCCTCCTCGCCCTGCTGCAACCACCCGAAGGACTGCCACATCTCCTCCTCGCCCTGCTGCAACCACCCGAAGGACTGCCACATCTCCTCCTCGCCCTGCTTCAACCACCCGAAGGACTGCCACGTCTCCTCCTCGCCCTGCTACAACCACCTGAAGGACTGCCACGTCTCCTCCTCGCCTTGCTACAACCACCTGAAGGACTGCCACGTCTCCTCCTCGCCCTGCTACAACCACCTGAAGGACTGCCACATCTCCTCCTCGCCCTGCTACAACCACCCGAAGGACTGCCACATCTCCTCCTCGCCCTGCTGCAACCACCCGAAGGACTGCCACATCTCCTCCTCGCCCTGCTGCAACCACCCGAAGGACTGCCACGTCTCCTCCTCGCCCTGCTACAAACCACCCGAAGGACGTGTTTTCTGAGCACTGACTGCCAGCACATCTTTTGTGGCTTCTGTCTCATTCCGGCTCAGCGGCTGCGCTCGATCTGTCCCTACTGGTTCAGGAAAACTAGTCAGAATACACTGCAATATGTCTATATTCGTTGAGTACTATTCTGATGTGCTCAGTAAACGTTTCAGTACTATTCTGCTTTTTGTGTAGTTGCCACTACAGTGGGAAAATATCGAAATTTTTAAAACATATTAATATAACTATACATATATGTTTTTCGCCAATCAAACATATAAATAACACATATAGTTATATGTTTCTGAAAATTGAATATGCACATATTTTTAAACATAAAACATATTTGTGTAAAAGGCGCCTATTCACTTATATTTTGTCTTAATTTTCGATAACTCAAACTTGAGATTCTGAATTTTATGTTTAAAACTGTTTGTAACAATTTAGATAGCATACTAAGATTCAGTAAGTTTAAGTGAAAGTCAGATTTTAGATAAGTTCACTGTCAAACAGCAACCAAAAGTCTTGAAATCATGAATTCCTATAGCAAAAATATGTATATGTTTGCAGAAACATATTGGCCTCAAAACATATAAATACAAAACATATTTGACATGCAAACACATTGAGAAACAAACATATATGTTTTCCCAAAAACAAACATTTTTATGTTTTAAAACATATACATAAATAAAACATATATGTTTCCCACAGTAGTTGCCACTTCGGTGGTACTTTAAAAGTAATGTGTAATCAAATAGATGTGTAGAGCAAAACGAAGGTTTAGGTTGTAGATGCATGGTTTTGTACATTCGAGGGCGCATTTCTCACGAATGTCGGATCGTAGCCACACATGCTTCATACCAAGCTGTAGCAAATCGATAGCGCTACAAAATTTTGAAATAAACAACCTGCGTAGGGGCTTGCAGTCCAGCTAGGCCTGGCCAAATGGGATAGAAAAAACTTCTTTCCTTAAAAATTATTTTGGACCAAAAATTCTTAATCTATTCTAAAAGTTACCTAAAAGTCCCGATTTTCAAGTCCCACCCAACTATCGTTAGTGCGAAAAAAAATTGAGTTGAAAGTTTTGGTCCCATGGTTAAGCGAGCCGATTTTTGAAGGCTTATATCTTGGGAATAGAGCGCCAAATCCATAAACCCTTTGCAGGTTTAACACAACTCATGAATGTCACCAACGCACAGCCCTCTACGCAAAAGTTCGATTTTCAACTTGGAATAAGGGTCAGGGGCAAGACTCGATCGAATCAGAGACTGGCTATTAAGAGCCAGTTTTTCTAGGAATCGACTTTTGCTCCTTAGCCTCCGGACAAATCTCAACTTTTTGTCTCCGATTTGGCTAAAATTTTGTATTTTGGTTTAGTTTGACCTAAAAAGACATTTTATCACCTTCCCGGCCATTTTTGAGAGGGTCACTTTCTCGACCCAACCTCAGCTTTCGGCTTATAAATCGGAAACGAATCAACGTAGAAAGTTCGGGATTGCATATTTAGAATCAGAAGAGCGTTATCTTTCAAACGATACCCTACTCGAGCAGATTTCTGACAAAAATTTTTTTTCGAATCCTTTCCGGGCCCGATTTGACCCCCCTACAACCCCCATTCCGATAATTTTATTTCATGGAAATGTAGCGCTATCTATTCGCTTTCGAACGCACAAAAAAAATCGAGAAAAAAAATGGGGGGCAAATTGAGTTTTTGGGCCTTGAAAGTTGAAAATCCGTGAAATTTTATATAAATTTGCCTTTCAGCATGCATACACTGCAGAGAACAGAACATGGTATATTGTGGACCGAAGTCCAAGATTTCTGTCATACATATTACACAGTATATCTTGCATACATTGCACAATTCTGGACTTGCTTAATGCTTTCTGACGTGAGTTAGCTTGCTTCTTGGCGTCGTTAAAAGTCAGACTCTGATTCGCTCCAGCTTTATCCCTATGCAAGTTGAAAATCGAACTTTTGTGTAGAGAGCTGTGCTTTGGTGCACTAATAGACATACATGAGTTATGTTAAACCTGCAAAGGGTTTATGGATTTGACGCTCCATTCCCAAGATATATGCCATCAAAAATAGGGCCACTAACTATGGGACCAAAACTTCCAACTCGGGCTTCTTTTATACTATAATAAGAGTTGGAACTAAAAAATTGGGGCTTTTAGATAACTTTTAGAGTAGATTAAAAAATTTTGGTCAAAAATAATTTTTGAGCAAAAAAATTTTTTCGACCACATTTGGCGGGCCCTAGCTCGTCTGCAACCCCTTAGGCCGACTTTTTTGTTTAGTAAATTTGTAGTACTATCAATTTGCTACAGTCTGGTGTCAACCATATATGGCTACAGCCCGTTGTTTGTGAGAAATTCGCTTCCAAATACTCGAAAACATGCGAAGTTCTACAGTTTTGCGGCATACAAAGCTTACTCATCAGAGTTGGGACCTCAAAATTGGAGCTTTCAGGTTTTAGAGTAGATTTAGAATTTTTGGTCCAAAGTAATTTTGAACAAAAAATTTTCGAACACTAGCCGGCTCTAGCTCGTCTGCAACACCTCTAAGCTGTTTTTACTACACAGTTTTGTAGCGCTATCAATTTGCTACAGTTTGCTGTAAACCATATACGGCTACCACCCATGGTTCGTAAGAAATATACATTAAATTTACTAAAACCCTGTTTTGCATAGCCAAAAAACAAGAGATTTCTGCATGAATTTGGGCTTTCAGAAGCGAATTTCTCACAAACCAAAACCAAACCAAACTCTAAAAGTTATCTAAAAGCCCCAATTTTTTAGTCCCAACTCTTATTATAGTATGAAAGAAATATTATCGTATGAAATGAAATAAAAAAGTCGGCCTAAGGGGTTGCAGACGAGCTAGGGCCCGCCAAATGTGGTCTAAAAAAATTTTTCGCTCAAAAATTATTTTTGACCAAAATTTTTTAATCTACTCTAAAAGTTATCTAAAAGCCCCAATTTTTTAGTTCCAACTCTTATTATAGTATAAAAGAAGCCCGAGTTGGAAGTTTTGGTCCCATAGTTAGTGGCCCTATTTTTGATGGCATATATCTTGGGAATGGAGCGTCAAATCCATAAACCCTTTGCAGGTTTAACATAACTCATGGATGTCTATTAGTGCACCAAAGCACAGCTCTCTACACAAAAGTTCGATTTTCAACTTACATTGGGATAAGGGGCAAGGCTGGACCGAATCAGAGACTGACTTTTAACGACACCAAGAAGCAAGCTAACTCACGTCAGAAAGCATTAAGCAAATCCAGAATTGTGCAATGTATGCAACAGATACTGTGTAATATGTATGACAGAAATCTTGGACTTCGGTCCACAATATACCATGTTCTGTTCTCTGCAGTGTATGCATGCTGAAAG